>CANYBF012693302.1:0-24890 GCA_948192965.1 Dalechampia spathulata | reverse complement strand
ATTTTCAACTAAATAAAAAAATTTAAAATCTTGTTAATTTTAAAAATCAGGAATTTAAATTGCATGTAATATATAAATTTGTATAATTCATACGAGCCTTAAGTTTTTAGGTCAGAACAGTTATTTGAATTGTTATTTTAGTTTTTAAGATTAAAAGGTCATGTAATAAGAAAATGCATGAAGTGATTAGTGACTGAAATTTTATTTTTTTATACTTTATGATTTTGATGTTTAATTTAATAATAAAAAATTAGGTAATTAAGATAAAATGAACAAGTTGATGGTTGGATGATCATGATAGATTTAACTTAGAAATTAAGCTCTAACCGGTTGTTAAGATTTAATATAAAAATATTATTTTTTCAAAAAATTATTATATTTTTAATAAATATCATCGGTAAAATGATTAAATGAGTAAGTATTAGAATGATTAAAAATATATATTGGTTTGATTTTTCATTTTTAAATCAAATTTTATTAAATATACAAATCGAGCGGGATTAAATTATATTAATTTGAAATAATTTGTAATTTTTTTATTTTTCATTTGATTCCATATTTATATAAAAAAAATTTTAATTTAAAAAATGAAACTAAATCTGGTCCACTCGTTTTGAAGGAAGACGAACCTATTTATGATTCTTGCAGCTCTGAGTGTAATCTGTATCTGATCCAGGTTCGATCCCGGAGAGCTGCATGAAGGAAGACGAACCTAAGCCGAAGATGGCGATGCCTCTTTTCTAGAACTTTTAATTTGTTAAATGAATTTTAATAATAATATAATATAATATAATATTAAAAGAAATGAACATAATGAAATAATATTTTCTTACATTAATAAATGCCAAACGCAAGACCATCTGAATTCCCTCCTTCCCTCTGTTTTCAATTGTTACCTCCCACCAATCGAATGGTTCTGTTTCTTTAACCTATACAGATCAACTTCTTCCACTCTCCTGCTTCCCCCACCGATTCTTCTTCCTCTTTAGCTTCATCAGGTCTGTTTCATCGTCCTTTTTCCTTTTGCTCTTCACATGTTCTTTCTTTTTTTTTTTTTTTTTTTGCTGTTTGTTGTCTATGAATCTGGCAAACTGTACTGCTTTTTTCTTTTTTCTTTTTTTTTTTAAATTTTTTTGGTCCTTTTGATATTCCTTTTTAAAAAATGTGTGGTTACTTTAGATCTGTTGAATCAATTCCATCGTGAGTGTTTCAGATTCTTGCAGCTCTGAGTGTAATCTGTATCTGACAATTCCTTGCTGACAGCAAGCCAATTCTTCAGATCCTTTGGTTCGTTGAAATTAAACTAATCCTAGAAATATGTACACATTTTTCTGGATTATGAAGGTTAATTCCAAACTAGAGATTTTTACCTTGTTCTTGATTCATCGATGCTGATAGAAAAGTAATAATATTGATTTTTTCCTTCCTTTTCTTGTTCTTGGGGACGGAAATTGGTTAGGTTTGTGAGGATTACAGGTTTGACTTTGACTAGTATTGCCAAGTCAAACTTTGATCAAGTATTTACATAACTAGTACAAGCTTAACATAGATCAGCGTAAAACTAATTGTTGATATGAATTTTCCTTCTCCTGTTTATATGATTCTCAGTTATTATATTTTGAAAGTTGAACAGTCTTCTTTTGTATTTTGGCAGTCAACATGTTTCTGAGAAGAAAGCATTCACAGAATCATCAGGAGAATGATGTTGCTCAAAGAGATGCAAAGGTGATAAGAAGTTTGATAGAAACCTCTAATTAATCTCTTTTACTTTATTAATTTCACTTCACCTGGATTGTATTGAAGAATCAGGGAAAAATTACATACTGATTGTTCAATTTTCCACAAACAGATCAGCGAACTAAGACAAGCTTTAGAACCTCTATCTGGGCGTAGTTCGAAGTTCTGTACGGATGCCTGCTTGAGTAGATACCTTGTAGCTCGAAACTGGAACGTTGACAAGGCACATAAAATGTTGGAAGAGACTCTTAAGTGGAGAGCAACTTACAGGCCTGAAGAAATCCGCTGGGTACGTGAATTGAAATGAATGATTTTCTCTGCAATTTCTGTATGATAGACGTATGAGACTGGTTTATTTCTATTTATCTTTCTAAATCATTTTATTTACCATACATGAATGTCATTGTCCAGCATGAAATTTCTCATGAAGGCGAGACAGGTAAAGTTTCCAGAGCAAATTTTCATGATCGTTATGGGAGGACCGTTCTTATAATGAGGCCAGGGATGCAGGTTTGTTCTGGTTTCTTTTGTAAAACACCAATTTTCTCATTATTCCCCGCCTTCTATCATGAATTAAATTCATACGGAGTTGCACTTTTTTTTTGGCATTACAGAACACAAATTCTCCAGAAGGCAATATCCGCCATTTGGTCTATCTAATTGAGAATGGTATTCTTAATCTAGCTGATGGTCAAGAGCAAATGTCGTGGTTGATAGACTTCACTGGATTATCCTTGAGCAATAATGTTTCGGTTAGAACATCTCGGGATATCATTAACATTTTACAGAATCACTACCCTGAGAGGCTTGCCATTGCGTTTCTGTATAACCCACCTAGAATTTTTGAAGCATTCTGGAAGGTTCGTTTTCTTGCTTTTACATTTGCTTTTGTCTTGATATTAGACCAACTGAACAAGTGATGAATGTCAGCCTACTCATTGGTATAGGCATGGAAAATTTTAATTTGTTCATCAGTCTACATGAACAGTCTCATAAATTGGCAGGTATATGATGTGACATGGATTGCTTTTATTTCTGCAGGCTGTCAAGTACTTCCTGGATCCAAAAACTTTCCAGAAGGTGAAATTTGTTTATCCTAAAAACAAAGAAAGTGTAGAGCTGATGAGTTCTTTCTTCGATGCTGACAATCTTCCTAGCGAATTTGGTGGAAAAACTACATTACAATATGACCATGAGGAATTCTCGCGGCTTATGGCTCAGGATGATGTAAAAACGGCAAAGTTCTGGGGATTTGACGACAAACCAACCCTCATTGCTAATGGCCATTTGGGTTCTCAGGTGGCTCCGGAGACACCTGCTTGCTGAGTCCGTCAATCATCGAGGTCAATGCCAATTGCGGTGGACAGTGAACATTTTAATATATCATCTCGTAAAAACTTTATGACCATTACGACCAGAAGACGCCCAAAAGATCTAATGTTCTCTTGTCAATTTGTAATTCTAACTATAAACATGCAAACCATGTTTCTCCCTCTCCTTTTCCTGGCTCTTTCCTTCCCTTCTATCCTCAGAGCCCTCGTGACATCTTCTACCATTAAAGAAATAAGAGGATTGCTTTGCTGTTGTTTTAGTTTAGCTAATTGTCTGATAAAGTTCTAAACACAGAATGATGAACTAAATGCTATGAAAATGAGAAAATCAAGGTATGAAATTCTAACTACAATGGAAGGAACAGAAAAAGGAAAAAATCAGGAAATGAAAAACTTCATGTTCAACGATAGCCAATGCCCAAGTTTGAAGAGGAATCAACATATGCTGCGTAAGCTTGTAGGTCACCCTATTGTTCCCAAACATGGAAGCTTGGACCATGTGAAGGGAATTGAGCTTTGTACTTGATGATATTGTAGGGGATGGAAGCTACCAATATGTGATATTTAATGATATGGGTGAGATTGAATCTTGACTTTGATGTTAGGTTAGGTTTAATGGTATTTACAAGGGTTTTGTTTCTTGTGCTTTTTCGTAATTTTTGAATTTACATTTTTGCCATTTTTCAACTAACTTGATGATGTGGAATATGTTTGAACCTATTAATTTTTATTTATTATATATCAATTTTTTTTTAATAATTATTCATAATAAATGTTAATAAAGCCTCAAAGTCAAATCTATTTAAAAAATACTTATACTATTAAATTACATTATCATTATCATTGATAATATCAATTTAATATATGATAAATATTTTCAAATAAATGTGTAATTATTTCGGTTCCACTCTAGCCTATACCACTTAATTAATATATATTTTATTTTATTTTATTAATATTTTTTGATAATTTAATTAGATTTTAGATTTAGTTAATTTGAAATTTAGGGATGTCAACAATAAACTACTGTATCTCAGGACTGTCCAAGTCACCAAACTCCATCGTTGAGGAGAGCGTTGCAGATGCGGTTTTCATCACAGCCCTGTCTGTTGCTCGCAGGTGAAATTTTCAATTTCTTTTTCTTCTGAATTAACCTAGTCCATCTCTGTTCTTAAATTGATTGAAATTCAAACACAATCCTCGAAGATGAAATACCACGAAAAATTTGATCTCGCATTTTCGAATATTATCTATCAGTTAATTTGATCTTCACCTTCTTTTTTTTGTTTTATTTCTTTCTGGCTGATCTAATTTATTTTGGTTCGATCGAGTTATAGTAATTTTTCTCGCATTAGTCTCTTGAATCTGATGCTAAATCGGAATGGTTGCTCCTTTTTTTCTTTTATTGTGAGAAGAAGTTTGGGTTACATGATTTCTAATCGGTACTGATGATACAGGTTGAGATTAAATCCAAAGTTTGAGCTTCTTGTTGGCCTTTTGCTGCTGCTTGCTGATGGTATTTTGTTGCTATTTTTCATCGGCAATGATCTAATTTCTTGTTTAATTAGAAGGAGTGGAAAAGGCATTACCTGGAGTAGGAATAGCTGCATCCTTGCTCTAAACAATTGCAGAAGAATAAACAAAGAATCGCTGAAGGATAACGAAAATGATAAAAGCCGTGATGATAATAAATACCCAAGGCAAACCTCGCCTAGCCAAATTTTACGATTTCTTGGTAAACTTTTAAATCATTGCTTTCAGTAACCACTTACAGTTTCCATCATGAGTAACTTTAATTTTTGCTTGCCAGAGCGTAGAGAAGCAGCAGGAGCTTATACGTAGCGTATTTGCAGGTAATTTATGACTTATCTCCAGCTTTTAATCCTTGCTTTTCTGATCTGGGTTTTGAATATAAATGCAGTTTTATGCAGTAGAGCTGATAATGTTAGCAATTTCATGGAAGCTGATTCTATATTTGGCCCGGTATTATACATGTGCAGTGTCATTCTTTTATTTAACTATTTTCTTGAAGCAATTTGGGAATATCATTGACATTTTAGATTAGAATGGCAGGTTTCTAGATTCATGTTCTTTTTCCCTTTTTTTTTCCTCTGGCAGGACAGCCGTCTTGTGTACAAGCACTATGCAACCTTGTACTTTGTAGTTGTGTTTGATTCCAGTGAAAATGAGCTTGCTGTGCTTGATCTTATACAAGGTGCGTTACAAATTCAATCTAATGAATCTTACAAGGACAAAAAATGAGGCCAATTTCTCATGTCTTTAGTAACTCAAACTCGATTTAGCTCTGAATAAGTTCATTTTCTCATGTTAAGAATGAAAACTCTTAAGAATATTATGGTGCATGTAGTTTTTGTAGAAACGTTGGACAAATGCTTCAGAAATGTTTGTGAGCTTGATATAGTGTTCAATTATAGCAAGGTATGTACAATCCCTCTTTATAGCATTTCTTGCAAACAACATGCCTTTAAAATGTGGGTTTTTTCATTTATATGATGGATGAAATACTTACGATGGAACTAACATTAATTGCTGAAATCCTCTACTCTGTAGTAATCAATGGAAATGATTTTTTGTAGTTTCATTTGACCAGTTAACCTGAGACTTTCATTTTGCATTTGCCATGGGAGTAGTTGCATTAAACTAAGCCGCACCTGATTCTTATGCAGCTGCATACAATTTTAGATGAGATAATATTTGGAGGTCAAGTGGTTGAGACAAGTTCTACCGAAGTTATGAAGGCTGTTGAAGAAGTTTCAAAGTGATTCTCTCTCTTTCTCATGTGCACACAAACACACAGATGCACTCAATTCTGAATCTGTGTATCTAATGTGAATTTATTTATGATGCAGGCTGGAAGCATCTTCAAATTCCATAACACTTGTTCCAAAAACTGTTTCGGGTTGGCGAAATCGGTAGGATTTTCTCATAAAAGATGTTAAAATGGTTATGGTTGTATATCAAATTCTATTGCGATTGGTTCTGAAGCTTCTTGCACGTTTGCCATTCTTGTATTAACCAAGTTTGCTAATGTAATAATAGTTTCTTGCATTGGCGAATATATGGAAGTATTATAGAGATTGCTTCATTTTAAAGTATTCAAGTGATTTGAATGATGAACAATTCTATGGTGCTTGCATCTTTGGAAATTGCCGACTCATTGCCCTTTATTTTCACTTGATGATCTTTTGATCTTTTCATGATCTTAGGATTTTCATTTTAGTTGATTTTAATTCATTTTCATCTTTAGGAGTTTTAATAAATATATTTATATATATATTTTCAATACTGTTCTAATTATTTACAAAATAATTTAACATAAAATTATTGATAATGGACTCATAATTTCACAATACTATACATACATACATACATATATATAATGTGATTGTGATGAGTGTTCAGTTTGGTCATCTTGATCTTGGAACCAACAATCGAACAATTTGGTGAACAAGATGCTTATCTTATTTGTGCTACAACAATTTGGAAGATCGAATAATAGACATGGATCGGACATTTCCTTGCACCAAGATCACCTAACAAATCATCTCTTCGGAATAATGAATAGAAAATTAATGGTTTTTAAAATCATGAAGAACTACATGTGCAGCATTACGACCAGGTGCGCCCATAACACCACCACCCGGATGGCTTCCGCTTCCACACAGGTAAAGCCCTGGCACTGGAGTCCTATAATTTGACCTGTTCCCCAAGAGGTACGGTCAGTTATATTGTTCAATGAATGAAGATGATTATCATGGTAGCTTAGCCATGCTACTATTATTAACATGAATTCATCGTCTTTACCATCCTTTAACCGGTCGCATTAGGAAGAGGGAATCCAACCCCATTGCGCCATGGAATATATTACCCCCTGTAAAAGATTATTCTAGAGTCAGGAACTCATTGAAATCCACTGTTCATTTCAAGCACTGAGAATTCATAGATGGAGAACATAGGAAGCTGGTCTGAATAGAACTCAAATAGCCTAAAAACTCGAGCCTGTTAACAAATTGGGCGAGTTAAGAGTAAATCTGTCCATGCAGAGATTCAGTTATGAGATACCTGTTAAACCAACTTCCCTTTCAAGGTCAGGTGGAGTCAACATGTCATAGCCGATGATCGATGACTTGAAACCAGGGGCATACTCTTCGATCAAACCGAAGCATCGTTGTGCAAAAGATTCCTACAAAATTTTACGATGCCCACAATAAGGTAGAATAACTTTACAGAAATAGAATAAGCTAAAATTTGCCGCACTTACTCTATAAGCAAGATCTCCCCAGCCTCCATCCGAAGGGCTGTAAGGTGTGTACTGGATAAACAAGTTTATCACATGTTTACCTACGGAAAATGATGCAGACGCTTAAAATTACATCTCACACATTCAATGCTCAGTCTGTTGACAATAATGCTGAATGAAAGTGACGCTCTTTACCTGGAACGCTTTTACATTTCACGTTATGACGTTATGGTAAGGGTGCAAAAAAGTAATATGCCACTTGAGGTTATGTAGGAAACAAGTAGAGTAGGATTAGCAGTTGCACTAATTACTGTCAAAGCTCATGAATTACAAGTTTCAGGTCTTTACCACTTCATGTCATGTCAGTAGATGGTGCCACATAAGAATGATAAGTCTAGAAACATTAAAATGTAAAATTTTATGCATTTCAAATGCTTGGTTCAAAAAATACTCAGATTGTAAGCTTTAAAGGGAACATAGAAAGAAAACGAAAGTAGACAATATTGTTTTCCACAGGTCAAAACTAAACGCAAGGCAGTCCAAATTGGAATGACTGCTCTGTCTCGACCAATTATGCAGATAAAGTAAGAATTTTGCTAATTTCTCTTTTATTTTGTTTTAGATAAACATCAAGAAAAATAGCATGTAGAACATAAGAACAATATGAGAAAGTTGACATTGCAAAAGCAAAGTTCCTCGTACCAGGAGGAGAAATAGTCTTGTCCAGTGCAGAAGGTATTGTCATTTCAATAATAGGTCTCTTTGATGGTAACCCAATAACAGCATCCCGACAGGCCAGGTCAATCTCCTCCATACTTGTTAAAACAAAGGCAAAGACAGATGCAAGGCCACAAAAGGATCATCATTGTTCAAATAAGATACCGAGAATATAACAGTAGTTGTATGTTTAGAATTTAGAAATCCAATTAATTCGTCATTGATGAATACATTTGATTAAGAAATCAAATCTAATTCTTTAACACTGTTATTGTAGCACATTGAGTGCATCTTCTTTTGACATTATTATATTAGATTATGGAACATTATTGCTATAGTTATGACAATGAATTGCACAAAATATCAAATCATAAATCTCAGAAGATCTCTTTACTAAAACGGATCATAGTGTCACTCAAAACCATGAGAAGTAGAGAATGACAATCCACATAACCGATCCAAAGTAACTTGAACTGACCAAGTTGAGTTGAGTTTTTTCACCTAAATTTATGATTATTCAGCATTGAGATCCAAATCCAATAAGCCTAAAAGAGTAATAAATGTTTTATAAACTGAAGCAACCAGTTTAGGACATGTGCATCAACAAAATGGAAGATCCAAAAAATTAGTAGCTATGAACTAGAAGGATACCTCTCCGAACCAATATGAATGGTACCCATATGCTGGGGACCTGCATCAGGGTGACCCAGCTTGCAACACTTGAACTGGGGCAATTTATCAATAGCCATATTAATCTTGGTAGTAGCCTGTTTTAATGAAGGTAAATTTTATGCATATCAAACTGATTAAATATGGTAATAATTCCATCTCCAAGGTAATGAAGCTTACAGAACTATAGTCAGAGTATTTCATGGCATGGATAAAATCTTCAGGAAGAACATTATGGGGCAATAACTCCTGCAAATCATTATCAGAACTGCATTTGCTTAGGAAACAATTGACAGCTTGACAAACATGGTATTTACAGCAGCAATTCACAGCACTTGTCATCTTGTTTCTCATAGCAAAGTGACAATGAAACAATTGAAAGTTTCTCACCATGAAAGTTTTATAAGGAGTAGCATTTGACAAAACAATTGAAGAAAGCACCCGCGTGCCATCAGCCAGCAGAACCTAAAATGCATCTTGACCTTTATTAGATATTATTAGACATAAACAAACTTCAGCAAGAAACCGCATGGTGGACTAACCCCATTCACCGCACCAGAATCATTAATTGACATTTCAGAAACCTAAACACACAACAGAAACATAGTATAAGAAAACAGTGGGAGGTGAAGATACAGCATACATAGAGATAAATGACATTATGAGGGAAAAAATGGGAACAAAAGCATGATAATGCTGGGATATGTTTATGAGTACAAGACGACTGTCTAGGATAATTTTTCCATTGAAACAAATGGAGCTTTCCTTTTCAAATATAGTTTACATCAAATAAGGATTAAAGTAGTATATATGTAGAACCAAGAAAAAAATAAATGAACACATTAGTTAAATTTAAATAATTAAAAATTCTTATAAATAAGATTTTAAATAATTTAAGAGGCAAACTGACCAGAATTGACAAGTTCAGGGATGAACCGATGACAATAGACAAGTTCAAAAAGCAAAGTAACCAAAATGTTATGTTTTTCTTAACATCTCACATATCTCTTTGATGTGTGCAAGGCACGCACTTGACACATCAGCATGAAGGACAATATGTTATTTCAACGAACTAACTTGCGCACCTTTAAGTTCATGAGCCAAACTAACCAATTCATGCAACTTCTAGAGGCTGGAAATGCATTGTGCCTAATAAATTATCAAAAACTATAATTATTGAATGCCTCAAGTATACTAATTGATGCGAGTGGTGAACATCACCATGCACCCTCATTCAAGGAGGTAACATTAGAGCTTCACAGACCTTAGATTAAGAGGCGAAATATGGCAAGAAATTTTTTTTTCTTTCAGAAGTATAGTTTTGAGCCTACAGAATTAATAAGATATATCATGAAAGCTAGAGGACTGATTCATGCAAAGGTACCTCAGCATTCGTTACTATGTGTGCCCCAGCTTCCCTAGCAGCATTACTGATAGCCAAAGATACTGAGCCCATCCCACCTTCAACGTACCTACAATGAGTATTAATGCTAGACTGTCATTGCTATCCATGGAAAAGTGCATAAAGTAACATGCAAATGATACCAAGAAATTTGAGAGGAAACGAGGATTGCAACAAATGATTACTCAAAAAATATTTAATTGGAACCCAGTTGAATCTTAGCACTTCTAGTGAGTAAAGTAGTCATCGTCTGACCATACCAGTAGTCTAACACCATGATTAGTGTTAATTAAGTTGTATATGAACTATGAAATGATTGTAAAAGAGAATATTGGTAATTGAAGATCCATATGACGGGATGGTCAACCTCATACTGAAAAAAAGGACAAAGTTTTCCAGCAAAAAAATGGAGCATGTTGAACCCTTCCCATTTTTTAAAAGGCTTTGCTATGAATAAATCAAAATTACCTAGCAACTTGACTTGTATGAGTTTCCTATGTCTAGTTCACTAGAATCACCAAGCCTTAATATCAGCTTCTTCTATATGCACGCTAAATAATAACCAGAGTTACTAAAGTGTTGCTTGCCCTTGAGGGTAGAAGGGCTTAAGATCATCTGAGGTGCTAGGTATTCATCCCCCAATGAAGCAAAGCACTCTTTTATTTTTAAATGATGTAAAATGTCTATCATACAATCATGAAAAATCAGTTTCATCAATAAACTCTATTCTGTTTTGTGTGGAGCTCTATTTTGTCCTAACTTATGTCTTTAGACCCTTAAGCTTTCAAGTTTATAATCTTTCTAGTATCCAAATTCAAGCTATTCCTTCTTGACACTTTTTAGTTTCAGTTTTAATTGTTTTCATAGCTATCATTCTCACTTCTTTTAAATTTATATCCTAAAATGAATTTAGAAGAGTTTTTTGGAATGTAACACGAACAAAATTAAAACAGAAATTTGCAATAGTTGCAGTCTGAATTCAAGGAACTGCACATTGTACAGCTTCTTTTGGAAACAAAGGATTGCAAGTCAAGGTTCTCAACTTGACTCGCTTTGCCAAGGATGGAGGCGTAGCCAATGCCTAGATGAAGTCAACACCTTGACACATGTTAGGTGCCTTGAAAAAGCATCATCTAGGGTCTAGGGGCGACACAGCTCATAATGACTGATACATAACTTATTCAAACAATAAAAAAGGGAAAGGATCATGAAAAATTTACAGATTTCTATTTTTTTTGATTCAGTCTACACATCAAGCCAGTATCAAAATACATACGACCAAATTCCACGATCCCCATCAGTTTCTCCCATGACATGATGTAGCAGAACATATCCACTTCCTGGAGTATGAACACTGGCCTGCAACAGATTAATGAATATTAAAAAGAAATCAATTAGCACTTTGAAAATAGACAAGGAATGCAATGGTTAATCTACTTTAATGAACCTCATTGCAAAACTATATATCTTCAGTTCATAATTAAGTCAGAAAAAGATAAACTGAATGATGTAGCAACTTTCAATATATCCATGGGCATGCATTAAATACAGAATCAGCAAACACCCATCAAACAGTCAAAACTTACCGTAGTTCCTATTACAGCATCAGTTCCAAGAGTTGCCTTCAAAACATCTGTCTGTGCATTCGACAGTAAACAAATAACAAGTCAACATTTGAACTAAGTGTAGAACATCTGTCTACAAATTCAACAAAGGATAAGTCAACATTTGAACCATGTGTCTGATAGAAACAAGATTATAGCTATTGTGTGCAGCAAACCAAACCATGCCCTAAACTTTGAATCAAACCAATAAATACAGTACAAATTAGCTAGTAATACAATATAATTGGAAATTGAAAAGCATCAAGCGTGATTTTTAACGCATTCATTCATTTGATCCATGTGCAGATACATGAATTAGATCTACATAAGCATTTTCTATCGCACAAATATGGAGTACAAAACATCTATAAAGTGCACCAAGTACACTTCCTACCACCTCAAATAATATATATGGTATACAAAATTGGCTTAACATAAAATTCTGCTCCTATTTTGAAAGCATAGCAGCCACAGGAGAAGTTAAACAATGACCTGACCTCAAACCATTTATTCAGAACTTTTGAAGCTGGCGACAATAAAAGTTCCATGAAGTTCCTGTCACAATAATAAGTAGACAAACAAAAAAAAGCTCAGGTATAGCAACAAAATCAACATAACCTTCGAAGATGAACGAAAAAGAGTACTTACACCATCTCACTCTGGCCCAAGGAGAGAGCCTGGCGCAAACAACGAGCCCAGAAGGCCGATTTTTCTATCTTATCCTTCATCCTAACATTAAATGATGGACCATTTTGCAATGATTCTGGAGGTGGCACATCCAGAAGTGGGTCCAAGAACTTACAGAAATTCTCCAGCTGTTTCTCATATCTGCACATGATAATCCCAGTTCAGGCAACTCAGAATAACGACAGTTTTGTTCACTGAGCATAAATGACATCGAGTTGACCTGGTATAAGCATCCGCATCTCGTGTAGAGAACTTAGATATCTCAGAATGATTAAGCTCTTTACTGGGTCCTAATAAAAGATAGCGTCCATCTAAACAAGGCGTAAACGAGGACGGGCTTCTCTTCAATAGCTTTAAACCATGTCTTCCCAATTCCAACTCTCTTTCGCAATCCATAAACAAATAATATAAATTGAAGCTACTAAAAAAGTAGAAGTAAAAGAAAAGAAACAAATTCATTTCATAAGTTTACTTGATGACAGCAGGACGAAGGAGACTCTGAAGGTAACTACAGCGAGAGAATCTGAAGCCAGGAATTAGCTCTTCCGTCACGGCTGCACCGCCGATGACATGACGGCGCTCAAGGACTGCGACGGAGAGTCCATCACGGGCAAGGTAGGTAGCGGCTATCAGGCCGTTATGACCGCCACCAACAACAAGAGCGTCCCATTTTTTGTGTTGGAGGGCATGCCTGGCCGTTGAGCTGCTATGGCAGAAGCTCCTCCGCCACATTTCTAGTCGGAGAGAAGCTTACTAAGCTAATTCTAATATATATCTTGAACTAATAAACAGTTCATTGCATTATAAATACTTAGATTGGAGAGAATAACATTAATAATTCATTTAGATTAACCATATGTTATGTAAGTAAATTAAATATATTTAATTTCAAAAATGTTAAATATTTATTAATTATAAATTGATTAATATTTAGTAATTAATAATTATTAATATATGAGTAATAATTAATAAATATGTAATATTTAATATAAATTTACATATATTATATATTATTATTAAATTCATAATTTTACATTATCATAAAAAAATTTCTCCATCTTATTAATATAAATAATATTCAATATCTTTTCATCTAAAAATCTATTAAAAATCATTTCTTTTCCATTTATTTATTTATTTATTTATTTATTACCAATATGAATTTTTAAATTAATTTATATCTATCCATATATTTCATCTATTTTATTTTAAATTTCGTTTCAAATAATAACACAAGAATCAATATTTAATAATCTTTATAAAATTTATTTTTTACTTTAAAATACAAACCTTCAATTTATAAATAATTTTATATAAAAATAAATATTATTATTTAAAATTTTAAAATTTATATAAATAATTCATGATAAATTAAAATTTAAAAATGATAAAACTGAAAATAACTTTAAAAGGTTACATAAATTAATTAAACTAATAAATATTATAAATCAAATATTTTTCATCATAACAACACTTAAAATAAGATAAGATGAAGAAATTATGATTATAGAAATAAAATGTTTAATTTATATTTCTATTCTTAAAAACATTATAAATTTTTTAAAAAATTAAAATATTAAAAGGAATAAAATCAATATAATCAACTTTATAACATATAAAATTCCCATGCATTGACTTTATAAAAAATTAAATTATATAAATTAAGTAAATAAAAGGAATAAATTCATGTAAACTAAAGATATTTAATAAATTTCTAATTTCATATAATAAATTTAATTCAATTTAATAGTACAATCATAAAAAATATAATAAAATTTATCAAAATAAATGAAATAAATTTATCTTAATATCTTAAATTAATTAATTATATTGTTTCATAAAACAATAATTAGCTTATAAAAATTAATTTTTACCATCTTTATAATTTTTCCTTTCAAACTTTGGACATGAAAATGTACAATTAATTAATTAATTAATTTTTACATCATACTTATAAAATTAACTAATAAATTTATCTAAAATGACCCAGAAATTTTAAGAAAATTAGAAAAAGAAAACAAAGAAGGGTGTACAAGGATATGACATTTTTGTAATTGAGTGATGGTGATTTTGTAAAGAAAGTTTGAAATGCGAGTAATTTTGTAATTTCACCTTTTCTAAATAGTTTACATGTTAAGCCCATGATTCAATAATTCAATTTCTAGTGGGCATAAACGAGTTAATGGATTGATAGTCTTTGGGCTTATGAATATTCTTTTCTCTTTTTTTCGGAAATCTTTTGAATTTGTTAAAAATGGAAGGGATTTTATAAAATATCATTTTTCTGAAAAATTATAAAAATATTTATTTTTAAAAAAATATTTATAAAAATATTTATTTTTTAAAAAAAATGTTTATAAAAATAATATGTTCAAGTTTTAGTATAAGTTTATTTTAGTTTACATAAAGATTTATTTTAAATTTATCATAAAAATATTTATTTAAAAAATTATTATTATTTTTTAAGTCTTAAACATCATCTAATAATATTATATATCATATATGTAATTATATTACAAGTAAACCAGTCTTATCCTTAGGGTTACTATTTCATTATCTATTTAATTAATTAATCAATTTTTTTATCAATTAATCAATCAAATAAAAATCATTAATTAAATTACATCAATTATAAAAATTTTATTTATTGGCCTAATTAAAAGAAAATTTAGATATTTAATAATTTAATTTAAAATCTAAGATAATCATATTAATATCAATAAAAAATATTATAAATGTTAAATGGTTGATTTATTGTTGTCACAAACCAATCTTTTAGGCTAAGATTTAAATTGATTATAATATTATTATTAACATTGTAGTGTGTTAATGTATATATAAAATTAATTATTTATAATTATAATATCATGTTGATTCCATCAATTATTTGTAATTATTTATAATTTACATTTAAAATAATTTTAATAAATGAAGTCTCCTATATTGAGTTTTACATCTTTTAATTCTAGAAATTATAATATCATGTTAATAACATGAAATTTAAATTTTTGAATAAAAATTTGATAATGGAACTAAGCTTTTAATTTTATAAATAATATTTATAATTGTATAAAAATTAAATTCATAATTTTAAAATTAATTAATTTTTTATTTAATTAAAAACATAGAATTCATAGATTTTGATGATAGTTTTATAATAAAATTAAATAAATTATATTATATCATAAATAAAAAAATAAATGAAAATTTGAATTTCATGGAATTGAAGGAATTTATATTTATAAGAAAATTTAACATTTAATAAATTATTTTAATTTTTTAATAACAATATAATAAAATATATATGAAATATTTTTTGAATAATTTACTGTAATATTGATGTGATTTTCAAAGATTGATTTAAGAATTTATGAGATATATTACGATAAATATGAAAATATATTTATTTTATCATTGACTCTAATTTCTAATTTTCACCATAACTACCATATTTAATCTTAGTAATGTAATTTTCTATTTAAATGAATTTTATAAATTTAAATAATTATATTTAGTTTAAATAAAATTTAAAATGTTGATATTAAATTTAACTATAACATTTGAATTTAAAAATAAATATTTATTTGTAAATAAAATAAATTATTGAAAAGAATGAAACAAAATAAAATTTAAAATTTTATTATGACAATTGATCATACAGAATATAAAAAAGAAAAAATATAAAAAAAATTATGAAGTAATTTTGATTTAAATATAGGTAAAGGTGACATATTGGAAAAGAAAAAAGAATGGGAAACTTATATGACAAGGGAAAAATATTTAAAACTATAAATTTCAAATAATTATATTTGATTTAAATGAATTTTAAAATTTTCATATTAAAATAATTCATAAAGTTTTATTTATAAAAAAAAAACCAAACTGAATAAAACTTCAAACTTAATTTAGTTATTTCTATTTAAAAATTATGTATTAACTTCATATTCTACAGAAAATACCATACGATAATTGTGAATATTGACATGAAGAAAATCATAAAATAAATGAAAATAACGATTGATTTATCATTTTGCAAACTATAAATCTTACATTAATTATATTTGTTCTTTTGTGGAATTGTTAAATATGGTATTTATGAATTAATATATATATGGGCATTAAAGAAATATAATGTGTTGCATGTAGAAAAAGGATCCAAAGATTCAAAGTGTAAATTAAAGAGAAAGAAATTGTGGAAGGATATGCGATTTAAAAACAAAAGAAAAGACTGGTTTACGTAAAGAGGGAGACTATATCATTTTCCTCCATTGATGCCTCTCAATATTTTCACCACATTCGTCTTCTTCCCCTGCTCCAATTAATCCAACAAATTTTAATTGAATTAATATATAAAAATTGATATCGAGCTCATTAAATATGTATACGTTTAATATTTTTTTTTGTAATTATTGGTTATATTTGATTGATTTTTATCTTGTTTTAAATGAAAGGAAACCATCCACATCCCAATATAATATATGTTTATGACTAGTTTAATAAAATAATTTTAATATAATTATTAAAAAAATCATAAAAAATATTTATAATCCATTTAATTACTTGTTTTTGATAAATTTGATGAAATTTATTTACTAATAGTAAAATGAGATAATAAATAATGATAGGTACGGATATTTATTATTAATATTATCTTAAATTTTGAAATATGCTATTTAAATATCTTAAATATGTTATTGATTAATAAAAAATTAGAAGAAAATATCAGAATTCGAAGCTCGGGTAAGAAATTAAATTATTTAAATTAAATGAAAATAATAAAAACCTTTTAAAACGGAGGATGGAAACGTTAGAACAATGAAGAAGACGAAGAAGGAAGAAGGGGATAAAGAAAAGGAAATAAAAGAACAGAAAGTTGAAAATCTCTTTAGTTGATAGGTAAGTGTTAGAATTTGGGTAGACCTCCTTAGAGGAGACAATTAGATGTTATCAGTATCCCCTTTTAATGTCGTGATGGTGACAACTAAGTTATATATATATATATATATATATATATATATGTATGTATGTATGTATATAGATATAGATATAATGTTTCTGTCGTCCACATAGGACGGCCTGTTGTTTGATCTTTCTTTTTTCTTCTTGAAACTTATTTTAATACTATAATTAGCTTCTTTCTTTTCTTTTCTTTTCTTTGTTTCTTTGCTTTTCTTTCTTTCTTGGCCTTCTTGTTCTTCTCTTCTTGTTGTTCGTCTTCTTGCTGTTCTTCTTGCCGTCAAAGAAAGATCTCGTCAACAACAAGATCGCTAGACCAATCCTAAAACCCTTTTCCACATTGCAACTCTTTTTATAAATAAATAAATGAAAAATAGTAAAAAGAAAAGAAAAGGGAAAGAGAGACATTCCCAGTTGTACCTTGTTGCTTTTCATGAACTTGTTTGTTTATAATTTATTACATTTGTTTATGTTTATTCTTAACCCCCCCCCCCACCATAATTACATGCATGCATTGCATGCATTCACACGTGGCATCTTGGGTTGTTTCCCCATCCTGTTACTACGACCATTCAAATAACTATTATTTTAATCGTATTTCTTTTATTTTACTAGTTAATTTATTTGTTGCATATTTTATTTCTACGTTAATTTCTATTGATAACATTTATATTAATTATTATATAATAAAAATAAATAAATAAAATTATAGTATAAAATTAAGATATATAGATATTGTTATTTTGAAAGGGAGTGAAGAGAGAGAGAGAGAGAGGGGGGGAGGAGGAAGTAGCCTTGGAAAAGGAGGAAGGCATTGATGAAATGGAAAAGCGGGGGGGACCCACGAAATCCAACGAGTGGCATAACATCATGATTGAGAATGCATGAAGCGATATATGAAATTGAAGATTTTGTAGTAGATCAAAGAAGGGGGTTTATTTGGGATGATTAGGCAAATCCCCGAGTTTCATTAATATACACTATAATCCTAGATCTTCTTCATTAATTACTCGAATTTATAGGCATTTGAGCTCCCCCCCGCCCCCTCTCTCTAACCCTAATTATTAACCATCCCCCTCCACATTCCCCACTCTCATTCCTCCTCTCCTCTGTTCCACTCCCATCCCCCTTTTATTTATTTATTTAAAATATAAATTGCAAATAAATTTGAAAATATCAAACGAGACGAGACGAAACAAAAAAAAGAAAGGCCGTTCAGATATTGAAAAAAAAGGGGGGAAAATAGTAAAAAAATAAAAGGGATTTTTGGAATGGCATTGCAAGGCAGAATTAACAATAAGAAATGGTCTCGGGGAAGTCGCATATTTTGGTGGTTTCAAAGCGGAACAGAGAGAGAGGGAGAGAGCATCTTTCGGGAAAGCGGTGGTCGTTCGTCCCGTTTGTCGAACTGAATCGCCAATCTCTAGACGATCTGATTCTCTCTCTCTTCATGTTTTTTTGAATCTTTTGATCGGATTCTGACGTATTTTTGTTCTGTTTCGTGCCATCATAAGTTCGTGGGCCTCACCTCACCCCCCTAACCCTCCTCTCCTTTACTTATTTTTTCCCTTATAAATATAAATAAATAAATAAATAATAATAATAATATTATTATTCTCTTTAATTAAATAATTTTTTTGACCTGTTTCCTTTTCGTGAGTTTCCAACTTTGACTGCGAGATCTGTCTCGCTCTTTTCTTTTGTTTCTTGTACTGCTAATCTTATGCCATGAACATCACCTTGTTGGTTGCTTTGATCATTGCACAGCATCTAACTCCATTACCCTTTTGCCATCTTTATCTTTCTTTATTCTTATTATCGTTTTTGTCCTCTCTTTTCTTTTTCAAATTTTAGTATATACATACGTACATGCATATATATATATTTTTTCTTTTTTATTTGTATTAATCCCACTTTATAGTAATATCAGATGAAAGACTGTATCTCATCTGAAATACTTTACTACTGATGTTACTTATGAACAAAGATTTTAGCTTTTTTGGGTGGTTTAAGATACGAATGGTTATTAGATTCTATATTTGTTCCTTTGCATGAGGTTGATATAATTATATATATATATGTGTGTGTTGGCTGTGTGTTCACGTGATTCCACTGCTGAAGATGAGTACGGGATGCTGAAATTTTTTAAGTTTTTCTATTATTTTGATAGCTTGGCTACGATCTTTTGGAACTGGTTGGTTGGGAGGGTGGATGATGACATGCAAGCTTCAGCAAGGCAAGGCATGCACCAAAGATTCATAATTCTTTTCTTCTCTGGCTTGATGGATGGATTAGATGGCCTATAACTACTTGTGGGAATTGGCTACTTTCAAAGATTATTAGCTATGATATGATAAAGATGATGAGAGGAATAATGAATCATTGTTCTTTTGAAATCTACATTTCTATGTTGTCTTGTTTCACTCCTCTGTTTATTATTATTATTATTATTATTATTATTCTCTCAAAAAAAAACCAAACAAAAAAAAAAAACTCCTTCTTATCTCTTCATTGGCTTTTAGGAATATGATTTCCACCCTCTAATTGAATATTAGTAAAAATAATTAATCATGTTAAATTATTCTATTTTCAAAGAAAAAGATGATAAATGAAATCAAAATTATTCTAAAACTAATATAAGAGTTTGACAATTAAATGTTAACAAAATTCAACTAAATATAATTTATATTCTTATATGTATTAAAAATTTAAATTTTTATTAAAATTAATTTATACTCGATCGATCTATGAAATATAAATTTAAATATCTGTAAATTGCATCCTAAATTATTAGTGTCATTGATATTATATTTTAAAATATTGTATTAGTTATTAGATTTAAGATACAAAGAATAAATATTAAACTTCAAATATTTAACTAAAAACTATGTACATAGGATGCTATAAAATAGTATAAATTGAAAAGGAATATTTTATTAAATTCAAATATTAGATATTATTATTTAATATAATTTTTGATTTGGAAATATTAAATGTTAAATACTAACCATTATTGATGAATATGGAAAAAATAGTAAAATTTCAAATAATATTGATAATTATAAATGTTAAATAAATAGTTTATTATTTAGTTATAAAAATAGCAAACTTTACATATAAGATTGTAATTTATGTAAACAAAACTTAGTAATTAAGTTTTATTTATATTTTGTATTGAGAATTTATTATATGATCCATAATTTATCATAATTAATTTTAATATAAAATGATAACTTTTTTATAAAATAATGATAATATTTATATATAATTCATAATTTCAATTAAGAGCCAATCAAAATTTAGATTAGAAATAAAATAATATGTAATTAGTGAATAATATGTTCCAAACACTATGAAATTCTAACTTTCATGATTGATTTTAATAAATGAAATTATTTGATTAGATTATTTCATATATATTTAAAATATAATAAACTATATTAAAAATTGTAATAATTTGTTTTAAAATAAATAAATGATTGAAAACTTATTATATAAATGCAACATAATGTTATTTTAATGTAAAATGATAATGGTAAAATAGTAATGATGGGAAGAAGAAAGCGCGTGCAAGAAATGGCGAGTGAGGGGGTAAATGACAAAAGGCGACTATTCCATTTTCCTTGGGAGGATGTCAGTGGCAGAGACCAGAGGCAGAGATACGGATACGGACAGAGGTTTTTGATGTATTGGTTTTATTTTATTTATTTATATTTAAAAAACATTTAAAACACACGCATTCCTCTATTTAATTAATAAAAAATATTTATTTAAAATAAAGATTAGAAAACTCATTATTCTATTTAACAATAAATTATTTTTTATTTTATTAATTTAATTTTAATATAAGATATAAATTAAATCGAGATAAATATATTTTTTTAAAAGAATAAACAGTGCGGAAGGGGGAAGGGTGTCCTCGTGATCGGAGAAGGCAGATCCATGGAAGACTGTTCCCGCTAGTCACGTGGGCTCTTTTTGACTGCTCCAATGACCAACCCATCTGCCTGTTGTTTTCATTGTTCCGAGCGCCTCCCTTGCTCTCCACTCTCATCACCCTCCCTCTGTGATCCATCCATCCATCCATCCATACACATGCCCTCTAAAAACAAGTATAAATTCAACCCAACACCATCGTAAAATTCCTCCTCCTCAACTCTCACTGGACTTGAACTGACTTTGGCTGACCAGTTTTTGTCTTTCTGTTCTTTCTCTTTCTCTTTGCATTGCATGATTTGCAAAGAAATTGGGTCCATCTCTCTGGCTCCATGTCTTTACGTACACATATCTCTCTCTTTTCTATGTAATACGTGTATATATATATACACATACATATATATATATATCAATGAGTGAGTGAGTGAATGAATGAATGTATCTGAGCTTTCATTTTCATTTGACGACAACGTGGACTGCAGGGTGCTGACTGGTATTTCGCCATTTTATTAGGCCTATAAAGCTACCAGACAACTCTTCTTCTTTCTCTCCTTCTCTCACACTCTCTCTCGTACACCATTTTCTGATATTATATATCTCTCTTGTGTATTCAAACTCAATATTATTATTCCCACCAGAGCAAAGAAAAAAAGAAAAAAAGCTCCATATTTGCTACTATTTAGCTCGTACCCATCCCCAGCCTTTCTCCCACTGTTTCTTAGCATCACCCATTACAGAGTATCTGTTTCTTTGGCGATTATAGAGAGCTACAACCCCATTAACGGAAATCCTGAGATAAAGGGGACTTTTTTTTTTGTTGAGAGATGATGCACAGGTGCAGTAGCAACATGGTGGGTCAATGTACATGTGGTCTGTTTCATAGCCAAAGCAACTCTTTCACTATGCTATTTTCCATGCCAAATAACCACCATCACGTATCTTACGATGAAACCGACATGTACCCTTTTGCTTCTTCTTCTTCTTCTTCTGTCGATTGCACTCTCTCCTTAGGTACCCCTTCCACTCGTTTATGCGAAGATGGCGAGAAAAGATCAATCAGTGGTCATGAACGCCGCCCCAGCTCTTGCAAGTCAAACTTCTGCTGGGATTTACTTCAAACCAAAAATACGCCTTATCCTCCTCAAAATCACAAGAGCAATCGTGACAAAAACAATAACAGTAATGATCCACTCCTCGCTCGTCGCTGTGCCAACTGCGATACCACTTCTACTCCCCTATGGAGAAACGGTCCAAGAGGCCCCAAGGTATGTTAATTTCTGATTCATACAGATACCATTTATTCTCTTTATCATAAGAAATCTGTTCAGACAGGCAGATTGAGAGTCATTCAACGAATTGAAGATTTTTTTCGTTGTAGTATACCACTGGGGTTTGCTTTTACTGATCAAATAATGAATGTGAATTGACAGTCACTTTGCAATGCATGTGGAATTCGGTTCAAGAAAGAAGAAAGAAGAGCCACAGCTGCAAATGCAAGCAGTAACAATATCGGAAATGCATCAGTTGGAACAATGGATCAACATTACGCTTATCAGAACAATTCATGGGTTCAAACCCAGAAAATGCCATGCTTCTCTCCAGCCAATGAATTCAGGTTCATCGAAGACAATGATCGAGACAATTCTGATTCGGGCCTTCCATTCCTTTCTTGGAGACTCAACGTAACTGACAGGCCTAGTCTCGTCCACGACTTCACCAGATAAATATTCAAAACACCTCAAACAAGAAAGCGAATCAAAGCAAAAAACAAAAACAAAAAAAAAAACAAAAACCAAAAAAGAAAACAAAAGAAGAAAAAAAAGAACAAAAGCAATGGTCAAGCTCTTTGAAAATGCAGCGACTAACGATGAAGATGTTGCTGATGTTGATCGTTACGATCTCGTAAAATTCAATTGTTTCTCTTTTTTTCCCCCCTTTATTTCTTACTTCTTTGTTTGGTTTGTTTCCCTTCCTTTCCTTTCCTTTCCTTTTCCTTTCTTTTCTGTTCTTTTCTTTTTCTCCCTTTTCCTTCCATCTTACATATGAATGGAGTGAAAATGGGATAATTCTATGTTCTTAGTTGTTTTCTTCAAGCTTTTTTTTCTTCAAAAACATATTATTAATTATTTTTCCTATTTCAGCTATTACATGAAGTCTTCAGTTGTATCACTTTCTCTCTGGGTTACACTTCCTTAAACCTTGCAGTTAATAATAGAAATAGTAATAATAATGTAGAAAAAAAAGCAAAAAAAAAGAAAAGAAAAGAAAAGAAAAGAAAAATGAAAAAAGCCCTGAAATCTTACCTGAATCTGAAGCAATCACATGTAATAATATTAATATTTACATGGAATTCATAACTGAGAGATGATCAGCTGATCGTGCAAACAGCATGTTCATCATCTGCAGCAATCAATGTGCGTTATCTTTGAACCAGTTACTGTTAAGTTTCAGACCAGAGAAATGGGTTTTGTCCTCTTTAGCCGGTTCCTGCCGCTGCTGCTGCTTATCTCTCTTCAATATTTTGACCGTCAATCTGTCATTTTCTGCTTGATTTTTTCCTCTGGGAATTTCCCTTCTTTCCCTTTAACTGGCTTTCTTCATGTTCTTATAATTAATACTCACAATAAACTGATTGTTTCCCAACATTATTAATCACTTTAATCCATTTTTTTTCCTGATTTTGATATCATATGAATATGATATTGTACAATTAAAAGTGATTTAAATTATTTATTGAATATTATTTATATTAATAATATATATATATATATATATATATATGTATTTTAAATTAAAGTTCATTCTGTAAATATGTTCAAATTACTTATATATTAAAAAGGTATTATGTTAAATTATTACAATATGATGTTTCCAAAAAATAAAATAATACATGTATCCACAGTCACATGCAGATGGTTACATATATATATATATATATATATATGAAATGAATTAAAAACTATACTTAAACATAATTAATTATAATAATAAACTGTAATGTTGATTTTCAGAATAACATTGAACTTGTTTAGTTATTGTATGTTAGTTTATTATATCATTCAATGAAGTATCATAATCTATAAATCTAATACTAAATTAAATTATTACTATTTCGATAATATAATTCTATGTAATATAATATATGTTATTTTTTAAAATTAAATATTATTTAAATATAATTGATAAATCATTTTTCTATAAAAAAATATAAACTAATCATATAAAATATATTATTAAAAATTCTGCTTAAAGACCATTAAATACTCACTAATATGTTTAAACTACTAAAATTTGTAATTACAAACTTAAAATTTTTTTCTCTAGCAACATGCACTGAAAGATATTACGTTTTTCTATAAAATAAAATATAAAAATAGCTAATTTTCATAAAATTTAAATACAATAATTAATAAATTTTAACACTTTTATTATAAAATTTAATATAAAAATATTTCATTTTCATATAAATTTCAAAATTATTTAATATAATTACAAAATAAAAAATAAAACCTATCAAGATTTCATTATAAAATAATTATGAAAATAATGAATTTTATTTTATATTTTACAATAACATGATAGTTTTTTTT
>CANYBF012693123.1:0-13890 GCA_948192965.1 Dalechampia spathulata | reverse complement strand
GATGACATCTTGGATGTGTATTTGCATGTGTACTATGTGTGTGCATGATGGCATGCATGTGTGGGGTGTGTTTGAGGTATTTTAGGAGGCCGAGGAGTGTGTTTGAGTGGGAAAGGAGGAGTTTGGGGAGTGGTACGGGCGTACGGGGAGGCTGTACGGCCGTACGAGACAGGGGAGATGAAGGGTATAGAGTTCCTCGAGTGCGTACGGGCGTACCAATGGATGGTACGGGCGTACGTCAACTCGCAGGAAATCAGGTTTGTCAGGAGAGCTCGCAGGTTTTGGGGCGTATGGGCGTACCATGAGGCGATATGGCCGTACCGCAACTCGCAGGAGTTGTGTTTGTCAGGCTTTTTAAGTTGGTACAGGCGTACGCGACTTAAAATGGGCTTTTTAGCAGCTGAAACATAAGCCTTTTCTTATGTTTCTTCCTCCTTTAAACCTCTAAAACGTCCCTAAACCCTATAAAATACTCAGAGAGGAGGTTCTAGATACCGAGACAGGGCGAGAGCTAGAAGCTAAGGCTAGAGCAGGGTAGCGTGGTGATCGAGGGTGAGAGTTGGCAAGCTTCTGTCTTCAGGTTTGTGCTAGCGGTTTATTGTTTGTGCTCGAAAATGTGTGTTTATGCTAGCGTTGCCTTGTTTGAGCTAGAGGTTGATTGTTTTAGTGGTTCGATGGCTCTGTAACCCTAGAACTAATGCTTGGGGATTGAAATCCCTATGTTTATGCTTGTGATTACGATTAGGTGTGGCTATGAGTTCCGGGAAGGGACAAGCCTTATGCTTTATGGATGATTGCCTTGTAATATTGGTATATGGCTTGTGCATGCATATTGATTGATTGCATAGCATCTCATTGTGAAGGGGGCGAAATAAGGGTGGCGAAATGAACGGTACAAGAGGTACCAATTGATATTAAAGGGGTACTGCCCTACAGGTGCGAGAAGTGCCGGTATTGATCAATATGGTGAAGGGGTGAGTACTGCCCTACAGGTGCAAGAAGTGCCGGTATTGATAAATATGGTGAAGGGGTAAGCGATGCTCCTAAAAGAGTGCGAGAGGCACCAAATTGAGGTAGAGTGCATATTATGATTGATTGTGGACTAGGCATGCTTGTATGATAAGCAGTGTTGGCCAGTTTTGCTGGTGTTATTGACGTTTGAGCTGTATGCCGTATGTATGGGGCTGTGTGCCTGTGGATTGGCTTTGAGCCGTATGCTATTTCATGTTGTATGTATGATGTATGGTTTGGATGTTTATGTGATGTGTTCCTAGCACCATTGAGATGTATTCTCAGCGTTTGTCATTTGATGAACATAGGTCCGAGTTCAGAGGGCGAGAACCAGGGCTAGAGGTACAACAGTTGGGCATGTCTTGGACTTCTGGAGGGACTCCTGTTCTTTTGTATATTTGTGCATAGCTCCTTTTGTTTTAGAATTGGCAGTATACTAAATGTATTGTATAAGAATCCGTGTATTTATATATATCCAGGGTTTTTAATTATATGCCTTTTATTTGGATTGCTTATACGAGCATTAGAAGGTCAAAATCCCTTGTAGTATAATTGTTGTTTTCCTGAGACGGGTGAGCGATGGTTATGCTACGGGATCTTGTCGCATCCCTTGAGTGTTGGGTCAGGGGTGTGACAAAGAATCTATTCCTATCATTGCATTTAATGCTCCACAAGGAATGTATGAATGGTTGGTAATACCATTCAGTTTAAAAAATGCCCCAAGTATTTTTCAATGCAAAATGGATAATGCATTTAAGGCATTAAAAAGATTTTGTGTGGTCTATATAGACGATGTGTTAGTCTTCAGTCAAAATGAAGAAGAACATATGAGTCATTTGGAACAAGTGACGAAGATATTTAAACAAGAAGGAATGATTCTATTCGAGAAAAAGATAGAATGGTTTAAAGAACGGATTAAGTTTTTAGGAATAGAAATTTCTAAAGGAAGAGTATGGTTGCAAAGCCATATCTCTGAAAAGATTTCTATGTTTCCTGATAAACTAGAGGATAGAAAGCAAGTACAAAGATTTTGTGGCCTTGCTAACTATGCTTGACAATTTATAAAGGATTTATCCAAATACCTTGGAAGGATATCAAAAAAGATATCAGATAAAAATCCTTGGTATTGGGAAGATGAAAACACTCAAGCTATTATTCTGGTAAAAGAAAAAATGAAAAATTTACCCTGTCTAAATTTACCATCAGATAAAGATGAGTTAGTCTTGGAGACAGATGCTTCAGAAAATTGTTGGGGGGCAGTCCTTAAAATTAAAGGAAGAAAACTAGAAAAAATCTGTAAGTATTGGTCTAGAACTTTTAAGGGGTCAGAAATTGAATTATCCAATTCATGAAAAGGAAGTGTTAGCTGTAAAAAATGGTATGAAAGCTTTTTACATTTTCTTAGCTCCTAAAAAGTTTGTTTTAAGAACAGATTCTACTTATGTTAAACGTTTTATGAATCTGAACTTTAAAGAGGTTAGGCAAACTAGACTCTTGAGGTTGCAAGAATGGTTTAGTTATTACAGATTCGATATTGAATATATCGTGTCAAAAAAAAATGTAATAGTTGATTCTCTTTCTCGTGAATTGTCTAATGTCTCAGATGGATCCTGCTGCAAAGAACAAGTTATGCTGGTTTTACAAAAGGCAGGGGCACTCTAGAAAACAATGCCCACAAAAGCGAGAAAAGGAAGAAAATGAGAGCTCTAGCTCTGGTCACAAGATGACGACCAAGAAAGTAAAGATGTCTAAAGAATTTCTTTGCTAGTTTTATGAGCAACTAAGACACTGGTCATCTAGTTGTCCAAAGAAGCTAGACAAAACAAGTTTGAAAGAACTGTTGAATCATAAAGAGATTTAAGCTAATTCCTTTAAAGAAACGCCAAGTCTAGCAAAGGAACAAAGAGAAACTGTTTCCAACTATAAAATGCAGGTAACCACTAAAGAAGAGGTTGAGGCAGAAAAAGATGAAGTTTCAAAAAGATTTTCTGATAATGATATGTAATTATCTGATGATGATCTACTTAGTCTCGAAGGAGATCAAGGATTACTTGGAGAACCCTTAAAAAATACGAATACTGGGTAAGATACTCCAAACCAGAACATGCAGAAACACCTCTTGAGACCATCAATCCAACCGGATGGACGAGTGTGGTAAAAAGTTCAGAAGAAGAAGAACCTGCTGATGTTGGAGGATTCTTTGAAAGAATCGAGGATTCTGTTTAAAAAAGATAGATTACTGAGGAAGAAATTCCTGTTAAAGATAACTTTAAAGGCAAAGAAGTTGCTGGTCCCTCAGGGATGAAAATGTCTTTTGGCTCTCAAAAGGAAGGAGAAGAATTTAGTGCTGAAAATCTTTTGAAAGAAGGATTTTACGTTTATACAGGTCTCATGGAAGCTCTGATCCAGAAAAAAGAAAACAATATGAGTTTCTACATCAACGAAGCTACTGGGTATATTACTCAACTAGAAAAGAAACTCAATATTCCCACAGTAAGAGAATCAGAGTTTGTCGAAAGGGTGAACGAAAGAGAAGAAATCCTAAAGAAGCTGAATCAATATCTACCTGGAGATGTCAAATATTCTATAGGAAACAAGATTGTAGATTCAGTGGATATGATGTACAGAGAATCCATAGAGGTACACCCTTATATCCATTTTCCAATTATGGATGGCTTAATCTGCAGATTGAAGCAGAAAAAGCGGTGGAAAATCTAAGGTTTGCAGATGCTGAAATAGCAAGCATTCTTGAATTTGATTTAGATAATCCATGAAAGAACAAGTTACCAAGTATTATCAAAGGCAGTTTAAGTTATCTGAGGAAGACAACAGGATTGATTATATTCCAGATAACAAGTACAATACTGGAATACGAGATGGATAGTAGAGCTTGATATCTGTATCAGTTATGGGAAATACATCCAGTCTCTATTCAAAAGATGGTGGAACCCAGAAGCATGATCCTCAAACCATGAAGATGAAATGGAAAATGTATGAGAAGAGCAAAGAAATCTGTAAAGCCTTTCACATTGAAACTTTTAAAAAAATATTGGAAAGAAAGGTAAACAACACCAACTATGTTATTTTGGGTAATGAAAGAGTGTTTGTGTCCATGTGGTATTTTGATGTCAAAACTGCTGAAGATCCAAAGTTTACCAGAGGAAAATCCTTAGCAAGGGAACTGTATCTAAAGCTAGAAAGGAGCGATCCCAATTTGGCTATCAAAAGAGAGACTTTCGAGTTATGGAAAGTCATTGCCAAAAGAAAAAGCAAAAGATGATGCAGAGAAACGTGAAGAAGCAGTAATGGCAGATATGGAAGATATGGACATACATGGCATGGCAGACATGTAGGCTAAAGACACATGATGCATACTGAAGTGCATGGTGGCAAGTGTCACGAGATGAGAAAAAGCAAGATAAAGTGCTTGGTCCCCCTACTGTACTGGAGGATGAGTTTCTATCAGAATAAGAAGGAATCTTATCAGTGATAAGAAACTTTATCTAAAGTAGCATATGTGTAAAGCTGGAAAATGGGACCAAAGACACCAGCTGTGTGATTGCATTTAGTTTGTCTGTTTTCAATAATGTAAGTGTCGATCGTGTTATTAAAGCTACTTTAACAGCTGAAAGATAAGCTTCAATAATTCATTTACTTTATGTCAATTAAGTGTGTGCTGGCAAACAGTCTAAGGGCACCAGCAAGTTTGTATATATACCCCCTCTAATCTCTTGATTCAGGGAGGGAATAGCGAGCAATAAAAATCTTTCTTAACATTCTATCAATCTTATGCCTTCTATAGTTAAAAGCTTTATTAATAAGCTTTATTTATTAGATCTTACCAATCTTACTCAAGTAAGAAACTTAAAGAGAGAACTAAGAGAGGCAGGAATTAGCGTGTTTGAAAATCACTTCCTAAGTCATAATAGATATTGTGATTATAGAGAAGCTAAAAGAACGTTGAGATTGATAGATCTTATTATAGGATTTTTGGATCAAATTCTCTCGGGTAATATATATCGAAGAAAGCTTGAAGATTGTTTTAAAGAGTGCTCAGTAAGTCCTGAAGAAAACTCAAAAAGTAAGGCAGCCAACAGCACAGAAGAGCCTTTTAAACCCATATGTGGTGACGATCATAGCGGAAGCTTAGTGGACCCTGTTCATAGAAGGTATATATTTAAAATCTTTTACAAGATTGGTTTATTATAAACGAAATTAAGGATCTGAAAGAAGATCATTGAATTGTGATTATAGAAGTGTTTTTCTTGCAGGAATGTTGGAAAAATATTTATATTCATAATTGTGTTCATGAATAATGTCCTCATCCTGAATGTTTTCATTTAGACTATGGTGTAGACAAAGATTCGATAATAGGGTTATTAAATTCTATTATTGATCGTCTTAATTCATTACAAATTTCTATAGATTCTTTAAATAAAAATTTGGGAAAGTTTGTAGAAAATTTAAATGAATTGATTCTAAAACAGAGTGAGTTTGAGGAAGTTTTTCTCAAGAATACAGAACCTCTAGGTCTTGTTGCTAGTACTCGATATTTTAATAAATATCAAGAACTGAAAGAAATTCGACAAAATAGAAAAAACTCTGAAAATACTGTTTAGTATTAGAGTAATTCTGTGATTCCGCCAATAGACAGAATAGACTCGAAAAGAATGGTATCAGAGCCCCGGTTTTGGAATTTCTTTGAAATAAGGACTTAGTTATAACAAATTAAAAGTTTAGAGACAAATTTAGAAATCTAAAAATAGATGATTTGTCTTTTTTGGCTTATGTGGCAGTGGTCCCCAAAACTTGCACCAAAATTGGAATTTTGAAGAAAAGTATACTAAAGAAGGAATAAAACTTTTTATTTATCCCAAAAATATAAAAAGCCCAACATTGTTCAGACTTGTAAAAATAGATTCATATATTAATTAATATGATATGATTTTAAAAAATATTTAAAATTAAAAATTATTATATTATTATAATTATCAATTTTATTTAAAACCATAATTTAATCATTATTATTTTAACTAATTTAGATATATGAGACTGTTCTTCCCAAATGATACCATTAGTCAAAGGCAGGTTATCATTTCGGACCATATGTGGCTTGGAGGTCTTTCATGGACTCTACTATCATGCAAATTTCAAAATGCTAACTATCAAAAGTAGGCCAAATTAATTTCAAAAGTTGTAAATCATGTTTTACACCTTTTTCCCTCTTAAAGTATTGTTCATGCATAGTTTCTGTTTTATTTATGACCCTATCATTACCTTATTCTCATCTAATTTTATGTTTTAACATGACTTGCGTGCAGCTCAACTTGATCCGTATTAATTTTCTGAATTACAATTTTTACATGTTTTTTGCTTTGAATTTAAACCATTAGATCTTGAAATGGAGGGCTTTGATTAACCATACAAAAATAGGATTTTATTCGTATATTTTTACATGTTTAGCTAAGTATTTTGGAAGGGTTTATCATATTCACAATTTTGTTCCTTTTCATATATTTTGCATTAATTTGATCACACTTTTACAATAGAGTATTTTTATTATATTCTAGTTTCTTATCTTAGTTTGTCCATTTTATATTGTTTTAGATTCTAGTTGCTTTAATCTCGTCAAGTTGGATTATCAAGAATCAAAGCTACAACCCCTTCAAGAAGCTTGGAATAGAATAGGATTTCAAGAAGATTTTTATGTTTTTTGTATTGATTTCAAAAACTATGATTGCATTTTACTTTGAACCCTTCTTTAATATCCTTTTGCTATGTTTTATCATGCTTGAATAGAAAAACTATATTAGGGTTAAGATATAGTATTTGTGAACCTCTATGATTCGAATGATTAATAAAATGCTTGATGTTTATCATATTCTTTTATTGTGATGATTGAGTATGGTAATTTATTTATAGGTAGGGTTCATTAATTTGTAAGTTGCGTAATTAGATGAATTAATTGCTTTAAAAGAATGATTGATTAATTGGATAAAAAAAATGAACAACATGAAGTTAATGAGCTAGACATAATGATTAATTAAGTGGAGGTATCTATAGATACTAAAAATTTTAATAATTTTTAGATCAATTAAATATATTTTTGATTTATGAAATTATTAGATTAAATAATTATTTAATCTAATAAATAAAATATATTTTATGGATCAATTAAATAAATATTTTTAATCTATAAAATAATTAGATTAAATAATTATTTTGATCTAATAAAGTAAATAAGATTTTAAACCAATCAAATCATTTGGTTTATTATCTAAATTTAAATTATTTTAATAGTCAAATAAATATTATTAATATAATAAATATTTAAAATGATAATTATTTTGATAATTCTATAGGATAGGGTTCAATCTTTAAACTCCCTTCGTTCTAGAGACATTCAACATTCAAAAGCCAGAAACCATAAACAACAAGAAGCTCTAAAAGCTCAAGCTCTTTAAATCTTTAAGACCTCAAGGTATTCTTCAAGATTCAAGGCATTCATCAAGTTCATTAAGACATTCAAAAAGTTCATGAAGGTATTCATCAAGGTGTTCTTCCTCCAAGGTGTTGAAAGGTGTTGTTAGACTCAGGATTTTGATGTGTGTGTCACGTATGAGTCAATTTAAGTTATTTGCCATTTTAAGTATGTTTTTGTAAATGATACAGGTGTACCAAAATGTTTTGTTTAATGGTACAGGCATATGGCTAATCGTACCAACTTAATATTGTTTACTTAAGCTTGGTATAAGCGTACCATGGATTGGTACGGGCGTACCATGGATTGGTACGGGCGTACCATTGCTCACATGAATTTTTTTTATCAGTAAACCTGTCTTGCTACAGGTATACCATTAGGTGGTACAGCCGTACGGTTGCTCGCAGAAAAATTGTTTGTTAGGAAAAATGTTTTTGTACGGGCATACCAATGGGTGATACGGGCGTACCTCATTTCCCTTTCATTTTCTAAAGTGACTTTTTAAATTGGTACGGGTGTACCATGTCTAATATGGCCATACGCGACTTTGCAGAAATGTTTTAAACACTTTCTAATGGCTCTTTTTCATATATAACACAACACTATCTTTGTCTAATGGCTAGTTTCTTTTGTTCAAGCATCCTTTGAGCGTTCTACTTCATTTACTGCTTTTTGTATTGTAACTCTAGCTTGTAAACTCTCATTCTATTGTATTTCCACAATCTAAGAATTAAGTTTTGATATTGTGGGTTAGTGTGTGGTTAATGCTTGCGCATTAAGCTGTAATTAAGAGTTTGTGAGGTTGATTACCGTAAAGGTTTGAGTGTGAGCCTGAAAAATACTGAGATTTAAGATTCATTTGTAGAATCCTAACAATAATGATTAATTTAAAATTTGTTGAATTATATATATCAAACATATCGTATTTATATGCAAATAAAAGTCCTTTCAATTATTTAAGGATAATTAAGATAATAATGTTTTTTAATAACATATTTATAAAAATAATGATTTTTAGTTTTGTTTATATTTTTATCATATTGAATCTATATTATACATTAAATTGTTTTGTTAAATTTTCTAAATTATTATTTTTATAAATATTTGTAGAAATTTTCATAAAAAAGACATTTTGCAAACATATTTTCTTTTTAAAACCCAATGTTTAATTACCATATAATGTGTGGGAAAATCAGTCTTATTAGTTATTCAACTATCTTAAATTCATCTTGCAATTAAGGTAAGCAAATCCCTTTGTTTTCCTTCAAAAGGTAAGAAAAGAAAATTTGTCAAAACTTCTATTTTTGGAAAATGAAATCACGTACGAGATTTGTAAGATATATAGAATTGAAATTAATAATTTTAAAATTAATAAAAGTACATTCATAAATGTTAATAATATTTTTATCATAAATCAAATATATTATATTCTCCCAATGAAATTTAAAATAAAATATTTTTTGAGATTTTTTTATGATATATAAGGAAAGACTACAATAGAGGAGTAGATTTTCTAATAAATAAATAATCATATTAAATTTTCAAAGCAACAATAATAATCATTTGGTTCGATATATATAGCAATAACTAGAGACAAAATTCATATGGTCAACTTACTTAATTTGAAATATGAACTTGTTTTCAATCTCAAACATGAGATATTCTTGGATCAATTAACGTGTTCGTCGACACCCAAACTTCTCTCTAATTCAGTGCAATCCTCCAGATCCACCTTCCATATATACAAATACACATACACAAATGAATTAAAACAGGAATTTCATGTATAATTTATTTAGAATAATAAACCCATTATCATAAAAAGTTGGTTATCATTCTAGCTACATGTGTATATTCATATTCCATGTTATTTCATATTTGCATTGTATATATAAGGACAGTATATAACTATAAATATACATAGAGGCGATTCATTTCCAAGCCATTACCATTCACTTGCCTTGTGACATTACAATACTAGTTTACCCACACACCAGCATTCCTATAAACCCGTTTCCAGAAAAATTAATGGAAGACAATTCGCAACAAGCATTTGGATGGGCAGCAAACGACCAATCTGGCGTCCTTTCTCCCCTCAAATTTTCCAGGAGGTTCCATCCCTTTATAACTTTGTTCTCCATCGCTATAGTAATTTTTTATGATGCTTATAGTTGGATCGCGGTCGTGTGTTCGATCCTAACTCTCCCGCTAGTGGGATGTTCATCCAGAAAACCTGATGTACGTGGTAAATGATTTGATCATGCAGGGCAACAGGAGAGAAAGATGTGACGTTTAAGGTGTTATACTGTGGAATATGTCACTCGGATCTTCATATGATTAAAAACGAGTGGGGAAATGCTTCATATCCGCTGGTTCCTGGGTACGTTAATCGTTTCCCAATTTTTTATCATCATCTAAAAAATAAAACGGCTGCCGATTTCTAATTTCAGTTTGAACCTACGTTACAGGCATGAGATCGTCGGACTGGTAACTGAAGTGGGGAACAAGGTAACGAAATTCAAGGTTGGAGACAAAGTTGGAGTGGGCTGCATGGTTGGATCATGTCATTCTTGTGATAGTTGCACAAGTAATCTTGAGAATTACTGTCCAAAGATGATTCTCACCTATGGCTCCACGTACTACGATGGAACCACCACACAAGGAGGCTACTCTAACATTATGGTTTCGGACGAGCACTTCATCGTTCGTATACCAGATAACCTTCCTCTTGATGCTTGTGCTCCTCTTCTATGTGCTGGGATCACCGTCTACAGTCCCTTGAAATACTATGGACTCGACAAACCTGGTTTGCATGTGGGTGTGGTTGGGCTTGGTGGGTTAGGTCATGTTGCTGTGAAATTTGCTAAGGCAATGGGAGTCAAGGTGACAGTGATTAGCACCTCTGTGGACAAGAAGCAAGAGGCTATTGATCGTCTTGGTGCTGACTCGTTTTTGGTTAGCCGTGATGAAGATGAAATGAAGGTGTCTATAATGTTTTGAAAAAATATTGTTATTTGAAAGTAATTTGATGTTGGTTTCCTCCTTTTTGGTTGTTTGATATGAAAACGTTATACATTTGTGTTTGTTTGTTGTAGGCTGCAATGGGGACAATGGATGGAATAATTGATACAGTTTCTGCAGTGCATCCTCTCTTGCCTTTAATTGATCTATTGAAGAGTCATGGAAAACTGGTTTTAGTGGGTGCACCAGAGAAGCCACATGAGCTACCAGCCTTTCCATTGATCTTGGGTACCACCTAAACATCTCTCAACTTCATTGCAAATAATCCTCTTCAAATTGTACGAGTTAGGGTGGCAATTATGAGCATAATAGATTTAGGGTTGATTCAAATTCAATTAGAAGTATTAATCATATTAAAAATCTAAAATTGATATAGATAGCTTAACACAATTTATTTGATATGATTATTTTAGATGTGATATAGATCAATCTGACATGTTTGATATAAAATAATTCATCTAATACAAAATAATTTGAATAATATGAAAATGATTGATCTATAAAAATAAGATTAAGGTGATATATTTTTGAAAAAAATTAATGGGTCAAACACGGCAAGACTCCACATGACTTAATTTAGAAATCATATTTTAAATGGATTAAAGAATTAACTCATGACATGATCCAATTTTTACCATATCAATAGCATATTGATTTAAACCCAATCATAAAAAATACAAATCCATTTTTTTGATATTATATTAATATCAGGTTAATGAACCATATCAAAAATTGTAATTTCTACAAGTCATGAATGAAAAGGATTTCATCATTAGGATGAAATTCACATTCATAAGTTCAAAAAAGTTAAAAATATGATATTGGTGTGAGAAAGAAACTTGTCTAATGGCAGCTAAATGTGGATAAACAGGACGGAAGATGGTAGGAGGCAGTTGCATTGGAGGGATAAAGGAAACACAAGAGATGGTTGATTTTGCAGCCAAGCACAATATAACAGCAGAAATTGAGGTCATTTCAGTTGATTACGTGAATACTGCAATGGAGCGTTTGGTTAAAGCAGACGTTCGTTACAGATTTGTCATCGACATTGCAAACACATTGAAGCCTTCCAACTAACTTGGTTCCATCGTTATTTTATTTTCATTTTTTAACGAAAAGATTTTAATATCATTCTATGAATCCAACTTCTGCAAGTCACATTATTATAAACTTACAACCATGAGAATAGAGATTTACATCGGAAATGATAAATAAAGATTTATTCTAATTCACAAATTAAAAACAATGTGTTAATAATTACATCTTTACATTCTAAAGATTCTTTTATTTCAGTGAGATATGTGTATGTGTGATCTTAAATCTATACAAATATTATTAAACCATCACTAAAAAAATTTTTCATAGGGTATTTTTTAGATTTCTTTTGGGTAAAATATCATGAAAAATACCATTTTTTAATCAAATTAAAATTAAAATATTTGTTAACATCACACATTCATATCATTGTTAAATTAATACGTATAAATCTATTGTCAATAAATTATAATACACGATTTTCTGTAAATATATGGAGAGATGGAAGAAGAAATAGGTGTTGAAATGGAAATAGGAAGATCATCGGAAGAAAATTAAAGAAGACGAAGCTAGAGGAACAGGCGTGGAAGAGGAAGGATTGTGATAGGGAAAATGAGATTCATATAAAAGAACATCTCTTGAAATAAAGAGTGAATGAGTATTAAGGTCAAGAAGAATATACCTTTTAGTTTCTGGTTTATAACCTAGAAACAAACAACACTTAGCACGAGGATCAAACTTAAATCTATGGGAAACAATGGTAGAAGCAAAACACAATGATCCAAAGATTTTAAGATCATTATAATTAGGCATTTTGTTATAAAGAATCTTAAAAGGGGAACGATTAGATGATGAAGGATCAGGAAAATGATTTATAAGATACATTGCATGAGCAACAACATAAAACCAAAAGGTGTTCAGAAGAGAGGACTGAAAAAGTAAAGCTCTAGCAACGTTGAGAATGTGCTGATATTTCTTTCAGCAATAGTAGTTTGCTGAGAAGTCCAACACATACGGTTTAGTGTAGTGTACCTTGTTGCGTATAAAATTTTAGCATAGCAAATTCTAATCCATTATCACTATGAACAATCTTAATCTTGCTATTAAATTGAGTAGAAACTAGACCAAAAAAACTGAAGTTGTAATTTGGCTTCAAACTTGTCTTTCATTAAAAAACACCATGTATGACAAGAATGATCATCGACAATAGCTAAGAAGAAATGATGACCATATATAGATTGAATCAAAAAGGGCCCCTAAATATCAACATGTATAAGATTGAAACAACAAAAAGCGCTACTAGTACTAACATGAAATGGTAACTTCTTTTGTTTGGTAGTATGACAAATGGAACTAGTACGGTTATCAAAGGCTTTGTATTTGGGTAAAAGGTGTTTTAATAAGTATATTTTTGAGTCAAAGAGATGACCAAGCCTGGAATGTCAAATGTCAAAGTTTGAAATGGAATTGGTATCTAAAAGAGTAATGCAAGCAAACCTGTTAGGTTAATGAAGTTTGTAAAGTCCATTTGTTGCATCAGTTATACCAATCATCTCCCGACTGTCCAGATTTTGAATATAACAATGGTTACATCAAAAATCAATTTACATTGAGTAGGATGAATGAATTTTGAAACGGAAAGAAGATTGAAATATTAAAAGCAGGAATATAAAGGACATCATGAAGAACAATGTGATCATTAAGTGTTATTAATTGTTCCTGAGATTGTGGAGGTAATAGCAAGCCCATTAGGTAATGTGATATTAAGTTGTATAATTGAATGATGAGAAGTAAAAGATTACAAAGAAAAAGTAATATGCATTGTAGCACCCAAATCAAGAACCCAAGTACTGTAATCTACCGTATTAAGTAAAGTAAAATAATTACCTGAGATGGATAGAAGTATGAATATGATTCACAACTGATTGCAAAGCATTTTCAAACTTAGCATGTTAGAACAATTCCAGCATTCCTTCATAAAGTTTTGAATTTAAAACAACATTTGCAGCATCCATTGCAGTTTTATAAGAGCTGCTAATAGTCAGTCTCTTTGATACCAAATCCATCTCTTTACTAATTTAGTGATAATTGAAATCATTATTCAGTCATAATTTTATTATTAATTAATGATAAAAATTCATCCATTATTTATTTCATTAGTATTATCCTAATTTCTTGTAGTATCATAATTGTTTATTTTGTAAGTTTTTATTATTAGAAGCAAAAATTGTATAACTTATCAAATTCTTTAATCATATTTATCAATAATATTTTATGATATATAGATATATTTTTGTTAATTAACCATAAGCAATAATCAATAGATAAGATTTAATTAAATC
>CANYBF012692118.1:0-13534 GCA_948192965.1 Dalechampia spathulata | reverse complement strand
ACCATGAGCTTCATGTATTCAGCATAAGGTTTGAGCCTTTCCTCTTTGACTTCCCACTCGGCCGTGGATTGGTGAATGACAAGCATCGAATCACCAAATATCTGTACATCTGGGGCACCAACCATTAGCAATGCTTCTAGCCCAAAGAGACATGCTTCATACTCAGCTATATTATTGGTGACTGAGAAGCTCAGCCGTTTTGAAAGCATTATTAGTTTGCCTTCAGGAGTGATTAGCACAACTCCAACAACTGCATCCCTTCTGTTGACTGCACCATCAAAGTGCAACTGCCATTTCTGGACATCGACTGCCCCCAAGTGCTCATCTAGGAAATCTAGTTCAAAAGTCTCAGAATCATCCATCGGCCTGGATGCTAAGAATTCGGCAATTGCTCTGCCTTTAATCACCTTAGTAGTGACGTACTGCACATCAAACTCTGACAATAGGATCAGCCACCTGGAGAGTTTTCCTACTAGCGAAGGAGCTGCATATAAGTACTTCATAGGATCAACCTTGGAGATTGCCTGTATTTGGTATGACTAGAAGTAATGTCTGAGTTTCTTGGTGACCCAGACTATAGCCATGCATAGCTTCTCAACAGTGCTGTACTTGCACTCGGTTGGCAAAAGCTTCTTACTCAGGTAGTAGATAGCGTGTTTGACTCCGGCGTCATTCTCTTGAGCCATCATAGCACTGACTGACTCCTCTTCTAAGGTTAGATAGAGAAGTAATGGCTTTCCCAGTCGAGGTGGTTGCAAAATCGATGGGTTGGAGAGATAGTGCTTTACCCTCTCAAATGCAAACTGGCAGTTCTCATCCCAAACCATAGGCTGGTTCTTCCTCAAAAGCTTAAAGATAGGCTCACATATGGTAGTGAGCTTGGCGATGAATCTGCTGATGTACTGGAGTTGTCCCAAGAATCCCCTAACCTCTGTCTCAGTTCTAGGAATAGGCATCTCGATGATTGACTTTGCTTTATCAGGATCTACTTTGATACCCCTCTGACTAACTATGTAACCCAACAGCTTGCCGGATGTCACCCCAAATGTGCATTTCTTTGGGTTCAGCCTGAGTCCATACTTCTTAACGCGTGTGAGGAATCTGTCAAGAGTAGCTGTATGTTCTCCTCTGGTGGGAGACTTTACCATCATGTCATCCACATAGACTTTGACCTCCTTATAGATAAAGTCATGCAATAATGTTGTTACGGCTTGCTGGTAGGTTACACCTTTGTTCTTCAAGCCAAAGGGCATGACCTTGTAGTAGTAGGTCTCCCAATCTATGATGAAAGCTTTCTTCACCTTGTCTGTAACTGCCATCAAGATTTGGTTGTACCCAGAGAATCCATCAACGAAGGAATACATAGCGCTAGCGGCTACGCTATCAACCAGCATGTCTATGTGAGGCAAAGGAAAGTCATCCTTTGGACATGCTTTGTTCAGATCCCTATAGCCTACGCAGACTCTGACCCTGCTGTCTTTCTTGGGAACCGGAACCACATTGGCCAACCATTCCGGATAGTCAACCACCTCAAGGAATTTGGCATCCAACTACTTCTAGACATCTTCCTTGACCTTCTATGCCCATTCTGGTCGGAGGCATCATAGCTTCTATTTGACTGGCTTGAACCCCTGATTGGTAGGAATCCTGTGTTCCACGATGGATCTGTCGACACCCGTCATGTCTTCATAGCCTAGAGCAAAGGCTTTTATATGCTTTTTCAATGCATTGATTATTTCTGTTCGCTCTTCAGAGGTCAAGTCTGATGCAATCTGGAGAAGACATGGCTTGTCATCTGTGTTGATGTTAACATTTTTGATCCATGATGCGTTAATGTCAAAAATGCTCATGTAATGCTCATGTTCATGCACAATGCCATCAGAATACACATTGTAAACATAAACAAAGTTGCTCTTTATTGATTCATATTTAGATGGGATTACATCATCATTAATAAGTACAGAAATAGGGACATCAACGTCCTCATATACAAGCTCTTCAAAGGTGCTCTCCACCAGTGTGGCGATATCCTCATAGACCTTTGGCAGCAGCAGGTCTTCAATGTCCAAGTTCTGCAGCTTGGACCCCAGTGCAACGACTGTAGTACGTTCTGGCTCCAGGCGGCCAGTGGTGAGATCAATGACATCACCGAAGATGTGGAAAGTTTCATCAGGGTTGATGGCAACAGCAGCAGAAGTCTTCCCAGGTGCTGTCAGGGCTGACAGGTCGTAAACATTGCCAAAGATGGTGAACTGTTGCTCATAGAAGTCCTCTGAGTTAGGCAACTCGGGAGCATGATTGTGCTGAGTCTCTCCTTGGATGAAGAGAACCATTTTGCACTCGTTTGGCTTAACTGAGGTGTAGGGATCAAACCCAATGTAGTACCTTTCTTCCCATATGGCTGTAGGAATGTCAAATTCAACCAAGCCTTGCTGATACAAGACCAAACCCCTACCAGGCATGAAGTCTATTAGTTGCATCATCCTCTCCACAGCGGGACTCAGGTGGTACGAGTAAGATTCAGGCTATCCGATAGTGGCAATCTGAAAGCCGGTCATGAGAGGAACATCTTCTCTGATGCAGGCCAAGGCTACCTCATCATCAGCAGTGATAGTAACCACACCCTCATTGTGTGGGAACTTGATTTTCTGGTGTAGGGTGGATGGGACACCTCCCAACGGATGAAACCATGGTTGGCCCAAGAGCAGCATGAACGACACTAGAATGTCTAGAACTATAAACTCCACCACTGACTTGATTGGTCCAATAGTGACAATGGCAGTGAAGGTACCAGTAACCTCCCGTTTAGACTCGTCGTAGGCCCTGATAATGGTCTTACAGGGTTTAAGGTCCAAAAGCTGAATCCTAAGCTTGGGAAGCACTTTGAGTGGGTAGACGTTGATGCCATAACCATCATCCACCATGACATAGGGGGTGATGAAGTTCATGATGTTCACCCTGATGAACAGTGCTTTATTGTAGCGGATTCCCTTGGTCAGTAAATCTGCATCAGAAAATGTGATCATGTTGGATGGTAGCTCCCAGTTTACCAGCTGACTCTTCATGCTAAAGGTGGAAGCAGAGGGAGAGATCCTCATGCTTGAGAGTGCCTTGACGACGGCCCGTCGATGTTGTTGGGAGGATAGCACCAAGTCCCAAATGTTGATGTTAGCTTGGGTCTTCTTTAGCTGTTTGACCATAACATTATCAGGTTAAGCAACCTGATCAGTTGGTAACGGAGCTGGTATATTGCTTGGACCAGCTTGATCCCTAGTGGGCCTAGCCTCGATCAGTTTTTTAGGAGCTTTTGGTTTCTTCCCGAGGTCAGGAGGAGTGAATACCTTGCCACTACGAGTCATGTTACAAACTCGAGAGGACATCTTGTTAGCACCCAACCCCTTCTGTTGCTTGGATGAATTTGGTGCTGGTTTGGTTGCTCTAGGAGTCTTGGCTAACTTACCCTTATTAGAAGCCTGTGCGTATGATGTTTTAGATTTAGAGGATTTCTAAGTAGCTGCTGACTTGTCCTCTGAGCTCTCGTACCATATGTCAATGGCACCAATGTCAAATCCACCACCGGGGTGTAAGGTAATGGTAAGCGGCTGAGCATTCCCCTTACTGCAGAGAGGAGAAAAGGAGCTTGGGATCAGGGATTCTAGTAATCTTGATTGGATCATGTAGGTGCAGTTGGCCTTATGGTAGTTTGGTAGCGGGTTTGTCTTGGTAGACGGTTTGGATTTCTAAGGGTCCTCAATCTCACCAGAGTCGATGAGGTTTTGGATGATAAGTCAGAGGGAACAACAGTCATCAGTGTTATGGCCATGGTGTTGGTGATAGTGGCAATAGCTTTTGGTGTCTACTGTGGCTGGAGGTAGTGTTTTGAAGTTTGGTTCCAGGGGTTTAATGAGTTTGGCTTTAAGAAGACGGCCAAAAACCTTGGAAAGTGGCATTCCAAGATCTAAGAATTTCTGGGATGGCGTAGTGTTCTGGAGTATGGGGTTTGGTGTTTGTACAGCATTGATGTACTGTGGTTTTGGTATTTGCAGGGCATTAGCATGGTGAGGCTTTGGTTGTGTTTGTGTGTATGTTGTGGTTTTGGGTTTAAGGAAGGAAGGCTCCTTTTTCTTACCCTTTGTTTGCTCGATGCATTATCCCATTGAGTAGATGTCCTCAAAGGTGTGGAACGTCTGATATTTCAGCCTATCTTGGTAGAGTGGCAGCGATCCCATGATAAGCTTGTTGATCATGTCCGATTCAGATGGCTTCTGTCAGACCAGTGTAGCTTTATCCATCCACCTGTTAAAGTAATCCATAAAGGACTCATTGGTTTTCTGCTTAACCATTTCCAAATCCATTAGGGTTACATCAAACTGGGCCTTAAACCCATGCTGTTTACAGAAGGCAGTACAAAGAGGCTTCCACTCAGCCATAGTTACCTTGTTCAGATTATGATACCAGGCTAGCGCTAGTCCCTCCAGTGAGATGAAGAAGAGCCGAACTATCTGATCATCTAACAAGTCAGTAGTGCTCATCAGCATGGTGTAGGTCTTCAGATGGTTCTTCAAGTCCCCAACTCCATTGTACTTGGAAACATCAGGGAGCTTGAATTTGGCAAGCAACCCCTTGATTACATGGATAGAGAACTCATCAAATTCCAGGTCAGTCCCTATGCCTTTTAGTCTTCTTGATGGTCTACAGTTGTTTGATCTTCTACTCCAAGACAGTGGTCTCAGTTTTCCTAACATCATGCATATGGAGCGAGATGTCATCATCAGTCTCAATGTCATACAGGTTGACACTCTTCCCCTTTTCCTTGATCAGAGCTAGCGGGGTGATGAATTCAGCAGGGCTAAGAGCCTCCCAGATCTGTTGTTGCAGGAGAGTCTTGAAGTCATCATTCAGAAGCTTGGCCATAAATTGGTTGATGAGCTTCTGAACCGCAGCAAGTGTAGCCTCATCCAGTTTTGAGATAGCAGGGCCAGATGAGGACATGACATTTCTGGCGTTCTGAGAGTCTGACATGATTCTGTACATGATAGGAAAAGGTTAGCATGAATGCATGTGTATCCACATGTGGTTGCACATGATGCAACACGTAGAATGTATGCATGACCTGTGCTAGGAAATATGCGATGTCATGGCTGCAACAAAGCGAGTTAGCATGCATATGCATGTATGCATGCGATGTATCACGTAGGATGTATGCATGTCCTATGCTAGGAACATCCAGTGTTTTGGTTGCAAAAGCAAAATTTGTTGGGATATTGCATGAGTTTGCATGTATGCATGGTTGGTAGAAAACACAAAAGAGTTAGCGAACACATAGCATGCAACAGCGCTCCCTTCCAACCTTATACCTCCATGAGAATTGGTAAATTCAAGTTCTCTTGCCCTAGGTAGGGATACTAACCCAGAGTTACATTGGGAACTTGAGGTGCAATTCTCTCAAATAGGCAAGCGAAAGGTTTGATCATTGCCCAATCATATGGGGGATTATAGCAAAAACCCGATGGCATTTCGACCATATTGCAATGATAAGTGAATGCCGATGGAATTGATATGAGGCTGTGCAACCATATGGAATCATGAAAGGATTCCAACTCTTAGTAGAGTAATATAGGCATGATCATATTGTATGATAAGATTACGCTCGTGGAATAAGCGTAAGGTTATGCAACCAAATGGAATCATGAAAGGATTCCGACTCTTAACAGAGCAATACGGGCATGATCATATTGTTATGATAAGAGTATGCCCGTGGAATAAGCATAATGTTATGCAACCAAACAGAATCAAGAAAGGATTCTGATTCTTAGCAGAGCAATACGGGCATGATCATATTATTATGATAAGAGTACGCCCGTGGAATAAGCGTGAGGTTATGTAACCAAACGGAATCATGAAAGGATTCTGACTCTTAGCATAGCAATATGGGCATGATCATATTGTTATGATAAGAGTATGCTCGTGGAATAAGCGTAAAGTTATGCAACCAAATGGAATCATGAAAAGATTCTAACTCTTAGCAGAGCAATACATGGGAGGAAAATAGGATGGGTCTATACAAATCCACTCACATGATAAGGCAAAGATCCACATAGCATGTAATAAGGGTCCTAGTTAGGAATGTTGCTAGGCTTACTACATGGGCTTTAGTCTGGTTTTGAGAACAGGCTAAGGTCCCCCGCCACGTTGTCCACAACCTATCCAACCAAATGGAATCATCGATATAGGACTATACCTCGCATCTATCCGTCAGGAATCATCGATGATTATCAGTACAGTGCAGCGAGTGGTGAAGACAGATGTGCTTTCCCAAGGAGTCGAATGGAGTCCAGGGTACTCCCTCACCCACAACCATCGGCTTGACACGGGAGGCTATGTGGTGTGTGCAGACACGAACTAATGTTGTGATGCATACAATTAATCCAACTATTATGGAAAAATTGATATGGAAACTCTTAGATGCCACCACTCTTTCACCGTGATGTCCCAAGTGGAGTCGCCACTGTGAGCACCGGTTTCTGCTTGGCCCAGAGCGAGGCTTGTGAAAGTCATGGATCGGGGACTGCACTTGGAGCGAAAGTGCAGTCTTTCTAAGGGGTTCCCTTAGGGAATGATACAGACTCGAAAGAGTCACAAGGAGTCACCACCGGATGGTTCCGGATTGGTCCAACCGACCCATAGCATGAGTGCTAGTTAAACCCTTCAAAGATTGGGTTCAGGTGGTGGAGATCTATTCTATGAGTTTCCAAAATTGATTTTATCATTATAGTTGAAATTAATTATCCTAAGCAGGCAAGCATACGAGCGTAATTGTAAGCACACAGTGCATCATGTGAATTGGCGTTGCAAGGTTGCACGTAAAATGACATATAAAGCTATATGGCATTTAGATGGCATGGCATATGCATGTCATGTGATATAGCGATAAAAGTAATATGGCATATACATGTCGTGTGAGTGTGAATGACATATCATATGCATGATATGGTGACCTAATATGTAAGCACATATTATGGCAAATAGCGTATGGCATTATACGTTTAACATTTTTGATTTGTTTTAGTGTTGGGGGTATAACGTATACAATGTTCATGTATAGTATGTGGGATGAATAGCATGACATATCATATGCATGATATATGAAGTGATGCATGACATGGCATATGTTATGACATGGCATAATAAACGGCATACCGTATGCATGGCATGTGTATGGCATATCACATGAGTGATGATGTGATACACGACATATGCATGACATGTTATATGTATGACATACCAAATGTGTGGCAGGTGAGATGATGCGTGACATGGCATATGCATGGCATGTATAGTAGAATGTGCTTATGTCATGTGGTATGGCATGTGAAATGTTGTATCATATGTATGACATGGTATAATGTATGGCATACCATATGCATGGCATGTAAAAATGATGTATGTCATGGCATAATGTACAGTGTACCATATGCATGGCATGTGAAAATGATGTATGACATACTATATGCATAGCATGTGAAGTGAATGACATACCATATGCATGGCATGTGAAGTGAATGACATACCATATGCATGGCATGTGAACTGAATGACATACCGTATGCATGGTATGTGAGAATGATGAATGGCATGGCATATATATGACATGGCATAGTGGTGCGTATGTGAATGTGTATTCAACATAGTATATGTATGACATATTGTATGACATATGTTATGGCATATGACATGGCATGGCATATATATGCATGATAAAGCGTATCGGACAATTGAGCGTATTGGATTTCGTATTGGCGTATTTGATGTATTGGCATATTTATATGTATGTGCATATGAAATACAGTATGTTATGGCATACGGTATATGCATGGCATGCATAGTAGTGTGTGCATGTGTCATGTGACACGATGACATAGTATATTTAAGCAAATATACGAATAAAAATAAAGGCCGATGAAAGGGATCGAGGAAATTATAGGGTACACATGAGATAGGGGGATTATTACAGATCGAATAATAAATCCTATCCTATTACATAAATTCCTCGCATACATAATTTCCAGGGGTATTAAGTAATACCCTCTTTTCCCCTCGAGTTGCACGATCCAAAATGCATGAATGGATTAATATGCAAAATAAACAAATAAATTCATTAGTAGCAATTGAATTTTGGATTTATTTGACTAGTCCAATACCATTTAAAAGTATGAACCAAAAGTCAAAATCCAACAATTATTAGGCATTAATTGAAAGAATAAACATGAGCCGGATCGTGAAAATTCATTTTAATAAAAATAATTTTAAGCAAAATTATTTTTGTTTGATCATGGATAATTAATTAAAAGGACTATTATCACACAAAAATTACTGGAGATAGCCTTACGACCAATTAATTCCAATCCTTTCAAAAACCGCATTTATACGAGTAAAAATAGCATTTTATCGTAAAAATTAATTTTGAGGCCAAAAATTAATTACATGTAATTATTTTATGACTTTTCCAGAATACTTGAGCCACTGTAAAGCATCAAATACCACTGGATACGTCAAAAATATAGCAAAATATGGTCCAAAATATGGTTTTCCTGGAAAAATGTGAACTATGTGCGCCGCAGATCAGGCTATGTGCGCCACATATGGGCTAGGTGTGGCGCACATAGATCAACATGTGACGCACATTATTGATGAATCTGCAAGAAAATGAAATCTGTCAGTACAAAAATGATCTACAGACAAAATCCAGCAACTTTAATTAAGACAGTACCTCATTTTGACCTCGATTCGGCCTCCGGTTTGATGAACCAAACAATTAATTAAGCAATTAATTTAACAAATTGATTTTAAGGCTAAAATCAAATAGATCTGGACAATTTCTGATAGATCCAGAACCCCAAGTGCATGGAAAAGCTACTGGAGTCATTGAAAAATTCAAAACCAAAGCGGTTTGGGTTGAAATCGGGTTTTTCTATGAAAATCGAGATCTATGTGCACCACACATAGGGTATGTGTGGCATACATAGATGTATATGTAGTGCACATAGGTTGAAAAACCGAAGCAAAACCAAAAAAATTTCAACAGAAACCCTATATCTGGCCCCGATCTAGGTAGATCGGACCTAAAACTGGGTTTTGGTTCATGGATTGGCATCCAAATCATGAAAAATAATTTTAAAGTTAAAATTATTTAAAATTCAACTTGATTTAGGGCAGATCCAGGACATTTAAGGCATGAGAAGACCTTAAACATCACTGAAATAGCTAGATCGGGAAGAAAACCAGAGAAAATCGGGGGAAAAATGTGAGTTTCTTTGAAAACCAAAGCCTATGTGCACCACACATGTGCTACATGTGGCACACATAGGTCTATATGCATAGCATATAGACCCAAAAAATTAAGCAGAAGGAAGAAAAATGAGGAAAAATAAAAAATTTACCTCTTAACAGCAGCTTTTCTTCCAAGATCTTGCTTGTTTCCGAGTGTAATGAGCCTAACTAAGCCAATTTAGTCCGTAAATCCAAGTGATTTAATTAATTAGGGGCTTAATTAATTTGTGGAAGTATTTTGGTAGAGTTTTGCCTTGCCTTTTAGGCAATTTTTCGGATCCTTTCAGATGAACCCCAAGCTTTATATTTATACAGCAATTTTTAGGTGTGGCAATTTTGTAATTTTCACCCGGATTTGAAAATTTTTAAACCTATGTGCGCCACATATAGGGCTATGTTGCGCAACACATAGGTCAATATGCGTAGCATATAGTTTCGAACCCGTCGCGTAGGGCCCACTATGGTAGCCTCGGGATGTGCATCCTTAGCCTATAAGCGTTATTCGATGTAAGGAACAACTTTGTAGAATAAAGTTTTTCCAAATTCAATCCCGAGATGGCTCCCGACCAAACGTCTTTACTATGCAACGTGCGTAGCCTATAGGGCTATGCGCTACGCACGTTACGTTTTTGACCTATGCGCTCTGCCTCGTACGGGTGGAACAGGATGCATGCCATATGTTCAAGAAAGTGAAAACAACATTTCGAGAAACTTTGCATTTATAAGTTTTCTCAAATTCGGCCCCGAACATCGAGTTTTGCTTAATGGGCCCGTTTTGGGCCCAACATGCCTTTAAGGCCAAAAAAAGTGGCATTCGGGATGTCATGGGTCGTGTCTTACATAGGCACTAGTGGAAATGTGTTTTGTGTGTACAGGACACATAAAATTGGCTAAGTCGGGTGGTGGGCCCACCTATGCACTATTCATGATGAATAGTGCCCCGGTAGGCTCTGTAGTATAAAAAGGCCTAAGAGGTGGCAAATAGCATGCCAAGTGCTTTGCCTCGAGTAAGGCAACAGGTAGGATGCGTTTTGTGCGTACAGAATTCATCATAGTGAATTATAGTGGGAAGTAGGCCCCACTAGTGTTTAGCGGGTCCCATAGCGCGGTGAGTCCAGAAATATGGCATTCGGGATGCGGGCCCTGCGTGAATAGTGTCCTAGGTTTAAAATGCAATATTTTGCATTCTGTGCATCCTACCATGCGTAGGTAGGCATGAAATGTATTCTGTAAGTACAGAATATGCAGAATAGGCTAATAGGGGCAGCAGACCCATTAATGCCCTAAGTGGGCCCCACAATGTAGTGGGCCCAGAAGACGGCATTTACGATGCCAAGCGCTATGCCTTGCGTATGGTAACTGGAAAATGTATTCTGTAAGTACAAAATACACAGAATAGGTTAATAGGGGTAGTGGGCCCCACTGATATCCTAGGTGGCCCCGCAACGTAGTGGGTCCAGAAGATGGCATTTGCAATGCTAAGCGTTATGCCTTGCGTAAGGCAACTGGAAAATGTACTCTGTAAGTGCAGAATATACAGAATAGGTTATTAGGGGCAGCAGGCCCCGTTATTGCTTGGTGGGCCCCACCTGTGCACTATTCATGATGAATAGTGCCCAGGGCCAAAAATGCAATATTTTATATTTCAAGTGGCTTGCCTTACGTAGGCAACAGTGAAGGGTGTTCTGTATGTACATAACACTCAGAATAAGTAGCGGTCCCTGCCAGGCACCATGGTGGGCCCCACCAGCTCTGAGGTGTTCTGTGCACCAGAATACACAAGGGAAGCCATAGAGGCCTATGTGCCTAATCGGGGTCGATACGGGGGACTAAAATCGAGCCGAATCAACAGAAGCCCGAAATTACACGATGGTGAAAAGTCAGGGTCAACACCCACCAAATGTCTTCTTTTGCTACATGCATAGCACATAGTGCTACATGCTATGCATATAGCATTTTACAGGCTATGCGCTCCACCTTGTACAAGAAAAATGTAAGCATTATTTGACATTGTAAGACATTGTGCTATGCGAAGCAAATCAGGTTTGATCTGGAAGGTGGGCCCCACCAAATATCTTTTCCTACTATATGTTATGTACATAGTGTTATGCGCTCAATGCATTCCGTTTTGCATGCTATGTACTCAGAGGATGTAAAAAGGCATGCACATGAATTGAGGTTGATATCGGGGACCTATACTGAGCTGACTCAATGAAAACCTGAGATTACGCGTGTAGTTGAAAAGTCAGGGTTAGCACTTTGCCCCTTAATTAGGATTATTTTGAGGCAACACAAGCGTAAATCATCAAAATGAGATCTGATCATAACATGACTTTTCACCGAAAGCAAAGGAGGTACCTGATAAATGCTTGTGTCGAGGTCTGATGCTCATGTTAAGGCTTGCAGGATGCTCATGTTGAGACTTGCAGAATGCTGATGTTGAGGCTTAAGACTCAATTCTACAACTGGGAGCCTGGTTCACGGGCTAGATGATCAATTCTGATCTGGTGCTCATGCTGAGGCTTGCATCTCAATTCTACCACTCGAAGCCTAATGCTCAGGCTAGGTGATAAAATGCTGATCTATGGTCTTTAGCAAGACCGATGGCTTTACTGCGAGCTTAAAATCATCTGATGTTAGCATTTATATGCTTACTGATAGGGTTTAGGAATCAAGGGCTTGATTCTGTAATCGCTATTGGATCTGGAGGTCGACTGCTGGACCTGGATGACTATCTGTTGAGTCAATGCTCACGCCATCTAATAAATATCAAATATCTCTAAAATGGCATTCGGGATCCTTTGCTGGGGCTTAATATTTTCTGGTTGATGGTTTTGACTAGTAATGATCCCAATTCTGTCATTGGGAGCCTGACGTTTAGGCTAAATGATCAAGGCTGATCGGTTGTCACTGCAAGACCAATGGCTTCATTGTGAGTCAAAATCATATGATGTCAACATTTAGATGCCTATGGCTAGGGTTTAAGAATCAAGGGCTTGATTCTATGATATCTGCTAGATTGCGTAGTTAACTGCAGAACCAGAGGTGACCATCTGCTGGTTCAGGATGATCAACCGTTAGATCAATTCTTGCACCATCAAATAAGTGTCAAATATCTCCAAAGTCTACATTTTGCTGGTTTGTTATGTTATTAAGCAGCAGAAGAAATTTAAAATTTTCATTTAAAACAACAAACCAAGAACGGCCATTTGCATCAAAACACAAGAAAACTTAATAAGAGATTAGATATAGCATAAGATAGTAACTCTTACATATCAATGCAGTTCTCCTTCATCCTTGATCTCTATGCCGTTAATGGTTATAGTAAACCAAAAACCACCCAAGTAGGTAGCCTCCAACAGTATCCACATGGAAATGAAGGAATCCAAGCAAGCAACGATTGCTTCTATCTCCTTTCTTGTGAACTAGCAAAGAAAGGAAGAAAACTTATGGTATTTTCTTCTTCCTCATAATTGCTCTTATGAAGGTCAAATTCTCTCTTCTCTAGAAGGAGGTTGGTTTGGCCAAAGGAAGAAAAGTGAGTGGCTTGACCTAATTTTGAGTCATAACTACATATTTATGCTCCAAAATTAGGTTAAGCTGAAACCCTTTCAGCTTAAGTCAAGTCCGGGCCCATCTGTGACTAATATGGCCTGTGATTGTCACTTGCCTTGTCATAGCCCAACTCAATAGCCCAAATTGATCTTTATGGACTTCTAAACATTGCAAGTTAAGTCTATTAGCTCTTAGGTTAATTTCCATAAGTATTTTTTTCTAATTTTCTTAAAAGTACAAAAATGCCCTTTTTGCTTGTTTCCTCATTTGTAAGTGTGCGACCTTTTGGGTTCCTAATATGTTGGCAATATGTTAAATCTCATATTTAAAATGTAAATCATGAGCAGTATCTAGTTAGACATCATTATTACCCAAATATTAGGAGGTCAACCATTGGTTTGACTTCAACCCTTCCATATCAGACACCGCTGTAATAAACTGTTTTCACCATCACTATCTCTTTTAGGTTTGAGTATGGATTAATGTCAACTCAATGTATGACTAATCATGCTAAGTCATACCCTAAAATAGATTTCTCATGTCATATAATCTTTATTCCCAAATGCCCTTATGAATCATATTCATCCCCGGGCATCCTACTCTGGCCAGAGATTCCTGAATAAAGACTACTTCATGAATCTTTGAGATA
>CANYBF012691525.1:0-12500 GCA_948192965.1 Dalechampia spathulata | reverse complement strand
ATTTTCTGCGTGATAATGTGCAAAAAGGGAAGGTTGTATTAGATTTTGTTGATACAACTCACCAATTGGCCGATATTTTCACAAAACCCCTAAGTGAAGAACGATTGAACTTTATCAAACATGAATTAGGGATGATAGATGGGTCATTTTTGAAATAGGAGTGATGGTGGACTTAGGAAAATTCAAGAATTTTCATAAAAAGCCTTCAAAAATTTTTGTTTTAAGTCCTCGTACGGTCGTACGTAATTTGGTACGCCCGTACAGCTTCCTGTTAAGAATTTCTTTTATTTTCCTCATACAGTCATACGCGCGAGAGGTACGCCCATACGCAATTCTGAATTCCAAACGTCTGTGCCTCGTACGGCCGTACATATTACCCATACGCCCGTACACATAGGTCTTTTCAAGGCAAATTTGGTCCGTACGGCCGTACGCACTACCTGTACGCTAGTACGCGACGAGAAAAACTGTTTTTAAAGCTCATTTTTCAGCTTTTCACTCATTTTCACTTAGATTTTCTCTGAAATTTCCTCTGAAATCCTCTCCAAAACACTCCAAACCTCTGGCATTATGCTTAATCTTTCCGCATTCATCATTTTTAGTTTGTTTTCAATCTTTTAACTATCTTTTTAATTCTATTTTTATTGTTTTACTAATCTTTCAGTGCCTTTTTCAATTATTTTGATTTTTTGCTCATTTTAGGCCTTTTTAGCTCTAAGTTCTTTAGAATTTAGCGCTTAGGATTTTATTTTGAAACTGTGTGTCAAATTATATTCATTTTTGTGCAGGTTTCATTTTTGAGTTTTTGTTTTCGCGTTGAAATTCTGTCGAAATTTTAAAATTTCCATTTTTCACTATTTTATTGATTTTTACTGATTTTTTTATACATGTCTGATCCGGCTGAGCTTGGTGACTCTTCCTCGTAGAGAGTCAAACGCACCTGTCCTCTTGGCTCAGGCCTTCGTGGCTCCTCTTCAGCCTCTACTGTGAGGACTTCCATTCTCAGTGAGAAAGTATTTTCTCACTCTTGCTTTGCGTGTCATCCTACACTCCGACTGATCGGTCTGGAGGATGACATTTTGGGTTATTTGGCTAATGTCCATTGGTCAAATTTCACGTTCTTGTCTAACCACTTCATCCAGTCTGTTACGTTAGAGTTTTTATAGACTTTCTCACTCTCCACTTCTTATTCATGTACCTTTTGTCTCTTCCACAGACATCATTCTCTTTCTGACTCCGAGTTTGATGCTCTATTTGGATTTTCTATAGAGGGCATTACTAATGCAAAATCTGCGGTCTTTGATCGCAATTCTTTCTGGAGGGACATAGCTCTCAACACTGCATTCCGACCTTCTCGACAGAAGGCCTCCTGCCTCAAATCCCCCACTCTTTTCTACTGTCATCGATTGATCTCCTACCTTATCTTCGGGAGGTCAGATTCGAATGACACTATTACTGGCCCTGACCTGATCTTCCTCTATTGCATGGTCACGGGCACACCTATTCAGTCTGGGCATTGGCTTCAGACCTCTCTTCATGAGGTCAGCGTCCAACAGCAGCCTGGTAGGGCTATTCTTTTTGGCCCTATTCTTTACCATATCTGCCACCAGCTGCAGGCTTTTCCTCCCTCTCACCCCTCTCTAGGACCCCTTGGTCCTAATCTTGATTTATCGTTCATTGAGCATTCCATGCTTTATGAACGCACAGCTGATGATATGTTTTAAGACTTGAGTTAGTGGAGTCGTTTATTTTATTTTATTTTTTGTATTTCATTGGATAGTGATGTATTTTTGACATAGTTATATATATATATATATATATATATATATATATATATATATATATATATATATATATGATGTTTATTCAGCTTATTTGATTCTATGTTTGGTGTTTGATTGAGTTATGATTATGATTATCATTATTATTGTTGTTTATTGTTTAATTGTTTATCTCTTCTCTTTATTTTTAGTTGTTGATTGCATTATGACATGTATTCCAAAATAAAGGGGGAGATTTCCAAAATTTTTAAATCAAAATGTTTTTTAAATGAGTTTTGCAAATTAAAATTAAATTGATTGCCAACATCAAAAAGGGGGAGATTGTTAGACCCTAGGTTTTGATGTTTGAGTCATGTGTGAGTCAATTTAAGTTATTTGCAAATTTTTTTAATGTTTTATATGTTGGTACGGGCGTACCAAATGTTGTTGTTGAGTGGTACGGCCATACGGCTGGCCGTACCTAGTGTATACTGTTTTATAGAGTTTGGTACGAGCGTACCATTGGCTTATAGAGAAGGCCTCCTGCCTCAAATCCCCCGCTCTTTTCTACTATCATCGACTAATCTCCTACCTTATCTTCGGGAGGTCAGATTAGAATGACACTGTTACTGGCCCTGACCTGATCTTCCTTTATTGCATGGTCACGGGCATACCTATTCAGTCTGGGCATTGGCTTCAGACCTCTCTTCATGAGGTCAGCGTCCAGAAGCAGCCTGGTAGGGCTATTCTCTTTGGCCCTATTATTCATCATATCTGCCACCAGCTGCAGGCTTTTCCTCCCTCTCACCCCTCTCTAGGACCCCTTGGTTCTAATCTTGATTTGTCGTTCATTGAGCATTCCATGCTCTATGAACGCACAGTTGATGACGAGTACCTCCTTCACTCAGAGTATATCTCTTGACGGCTCGCACATCTTCAGTCATTGGAGCTTCCCAATAACCTTGTCTCTCTTTACGGCCGACGAGCCGTAAATGTTTTTCAGCGCCTATAGGTTCCACTGCTAGATGACACTCCTGCAGAGTGGTGCGACCAACCTACTGCTACTGATGACGCTGCACGTCAGGCGGCACTTAGCCGCAAGCATCAGAGACATTTTACTGCTGGTTCTTCATCCTCTGGTGCTGCTCCTGATTCTACTGATCCAGCTGCTACATTTATTGGTGTTACTTTTACTCCTGCTGATCCTACTATTGCCGCTGCTCCCTCAGATTCTATCTCTCAGCAGCTTGCCACCATTCTTGCTCAACTCGATCACTTAGACATATTTGAGTGTCGATTCGATCACATTGATCAGCAAATTGGTTTTCTTACACAGTAGTCTGCACATCTCACTCAGCAGTTTGATCAGCATGTTGCTGATTTCCATGAGTTTCAGACCTCCACTTCAGAGACTCTTCACTCTATCAGCATCATGATGGACCCGTTCATTATACCTCCACCGAGTCCGCCTCCTCCTTAAGACCTATAGTGATCTTTGTGTTTTTGATGTTGTCGTAAGGGGAGATGTTTAGTGATGATATGTTTTAGGACTTGAGTTAGTGGAGTCATTTATTTTATTTTATTTTATGTATTTCATTGGATAGTGATGTATTTTGGACATAGTTATATATATATATATATGATGTTTATTCAGCTTATTTGATTCTATGTTTGGTGTTTGATTGAGTTATGATTATGATTATCATTGTTATTGTTGTTTATTATTTAATTGTTTATCTCTTCTCTTTGTTTTTAGTTGTTGATTGCATTATGGCATGTATTCCAAAATAAAGGGGGAGATTTCCAAAATTTTTAAATCAAAATATTCTTTAAATGAGTTTTGCAAATTAAACTTAAATTGATTGCCAACATCAAAAAGGGGGAGATTGTTAGACCTTAGTTTTTGATGTTTGAGTCATGTGTGAGTCAATTTAAGTTATTTGCAAATTTTTTTAATGTTTTATGTGTTGGTACGGGCGTACCAAATGTTGTTGTTGAGTGGTACGGCCATATGATTGGCCGTACCTAGTGTATACTGTTTTATAGAGTTTGGTACGAGCGTACCATTGGGTGGTACGGCCGTACGCAAACTCACAAGAAAATGGTTTATCAGGAAATCTGCTTAGGTACGGGCGTACCATTGGGTGGTACGGCCGTACGTGAACTCACAGAAAAATTTTTTATCAAGAAAACTTGGTTCGTACGGGCGTACCAATTAGTGGTACGGCCGTACCACATTTCCCTCTCATTTTCCAACGAATAGTTTTGAATCTATACGAGCGTACCAATATAATACGATCGTATGCGACTTATAAAACAGACTTTAAAGTCTGTTAAACAGCTAGTTTTCATATAGAACTTTCACCACTTTGATTTCTAACGAGTTAATACTTGCAGAGCATTATTTCTTGAGCTATATCCATCTGTTTCAAGTAAGTTCAAGTGTGTATTTCTTTGTTGCTTTCATTACTGTATTCCCACAACCTAGATATTAGGTTTTGTAATTGTGGAATTGGTGTGTGATTAATCCTTAGGGATTATATTGTAATTGAGTGATTGTGAGGACAATCATTGTAAAGGTTAGAGTGTAAGCCTTGAAAACACTGGGGTATTGGATTCGGTTGGGAATCCATTTTGTAATTTGATTGAGTTTAGTGAAACCCTAAGTCGAGACTTAGGAGAAAGTGGACGTAGGCCAGAGTTTGGCCAAACCACTCTAAAATCGCACGTGTTGCCACTTCCGTACAAGATTTTCAAAAAAAAAAAATAATAATAATAATAATAGATAAGAGGAAGCAAGTTAGCTTATTTTGTTTCTTCCTCCCAAACCATACAGTTTCTCCTTCTTCTTCTTCTTCTTCCTTTCTTATTCTTGACCTAGTTTAAAGCAAAACGTAATCAAGGTAAGACCATGCATAGCTTTTGGGTTCCATGTTCTTTTGGTGTTTTATGTGCTTTACTCATGTTTTCTTTTTCTTCTTTTTTCTTTATTCTTACAAACCTAAATTTTCAAAAGATTGTGATCTAAGTAAGAGGAAGCATGAATTGAAGAGTGTTGTTGTTTTATTGTGGTTTTTGTGGAGCAAAGATATGGTTGTGGTATGATGATTTGAGTTCTTGATTATGTAAAGTTGAGTTTGAATTTAATAGTAAATGGTTTTAAAGAAACTGAATTGGTTGCTTAGTTGTTATGGAAGGTGCAAGCTTGTGATGCATTATTTTTGATGGATGATTGAACTTTAAATGGTGTTAAATTGATGTTTCTAGTAAGTTTTAGAAGTGAATCTAAGATGATTTGGACATAGTAATGGATTAGGAAGCTTGGGGGATCATTTGGAGGTGTTTTGGAGTGAGTTTCTGCTACAATTCGAGCCCTCGATCATGCTCGTGGTTTTGGAGCCATGATCATGGATTTTTCTAGTAGGTTTTGCAAAGTTTTTGCTTAAATCCATAATTGTGGAGTTGATGCCACGATCGTTGCCGCAACTAGTTTTCAACTTTGATGAGTGATTTTGTAAACAACATTTGGAGGTCTTATCGGATGAGTTTTGGGGTGTGTAATATATTGTTAGAAAGCTCTTTGAGTGTAGTTTCCAATTATTTAAGAATTATTGAATTTGAAGGTCATTTATTTAGGAAAAAGCCTTGTATAATGAGCAAAGGTCTTAAAAGGTAGAATGTTTTATGTTCATAAGTGGTTAAAAAAAGGATAGAATTCTACCTATAACTTGGTATACATTGAAATATTTTTATGTTGCTAATTTTATCCTTAAATTATATGTTCATTATATAAGTATATATATATTTTAGGTAGGGTATTAGTTGAACAATCTTAAAAATCCTTTATGATTGCGTAATTGTGTTAAGTCATAGACTTACCTGTAAGGTGATTAGAAAGAGAGCAATATGATGTGAATTTTTTATTTGAATTATTTCTTTTATTAAGTATGGATACTTTGTAATGTTATAGGTGGTTTGAAGGAAGATTTACAAGTACCATCAAGGAATTTAGATAAGGAAAGTCCATTGCAGGTTTGTGCTTTTTCACTTCATGACCTTATCTAAGGTGTTGAAATGAGGTCCCTTGGTCTAAAATGTTTGTGCTATTCATCTTAGGACCTCACATAGGGTCTTAAAATGATAATTTCTTACTTAATTACTTATGATAGCAATATAGTAAGATTATATTATGAATGGTATCATATGATTATTATTACTTACAATCATATAAGCATTAGTTATGCAACATGTCATGAATTATCCATACATAAAGACATTATACAACCATTATCATACACAATCATATGCTCATTAATCATATGATATATCATGATAGATTCAAGCATGTAAAGATATTCATGACATTACAATGAAGTTATAAGGTGGGTAAGAGAAAGGAAAGGAAATGTTACAGAAAAAGAAATGATCATATAATTAATGGATTCCCTAAAAAGAATCATGCAGATACAATGGCTCTCTCAAGGGAGATGAGGTTCACAGAACCCTACAATTATACTAATATTTGCCTCCTACGGGAGTTGAGTACCGGTACCTAGAGAGACCCAATACAAAAAGGAATTGCGTGCAATATTTCAAAATGAGATAAAAGATATAAAGAGATAGAGGGAGAGTGCACAACATGATTGCATTCTCAAAGCATACATTATCATCCATAAATGGTGAAAACATAAGGATTAATGATTATGGATGTATGGTATAAATATGTATACATGTCATATACATACATGTATACGATGATTCTTTCATATGACATATAATGAAAGAAAAGTTACAAAGGACTGCTTATGGTATATATTCTTATACTATTATATCAATTGTTCAACATTGGTATAGTAGGTTACCCGTTGATATTATATGATGATGGTGCATTGTTTTATGAATATTATATGTATATTGATATGATATTATCATTATTGAATATCGAAATGTCACATACATGTTGTTATAGCACCACTGAGTTTCATACTCAGCGTTTATCATTTGATGAACGCAGGACCTAGTTCAATTGGGGAGCGATAGGAGTATCTGATCTATAGTTGGAAAGGGTCAAGACTTTTGTAAGCCCTATCCTGGATGTAGTCTGGACTTTTATAACGTACTCTGAGATGTTGTTTCTCATTATGTAGTACACTTCATTTCTCATTTGGAAGTACTACTTTTTGTGATGTTATAATGTATACCTATGTAATATTACTATAACTCTTTGATGTGTATATGATAATGTTGTATAATGATTATAAGTAAATGGTACATTATGGAAAAGGAAGTTTCACCTCGGGACCTAATGAATAATAATTTATAAATCGTGCATGATGAATAGTACTTTAAAAAAATTTATGCATCCTTTCTAATGTAATTGATGATTTCCTTTCTTAGGAGGTTATTAATTATGCTACAGGAGCATGTTACACCGGGTTACAGTGTGACAATCTTACTGTAAAGAACAATTTATGTTGGGTATGCAAGAGGCAGGGGCATTTTAGAAAGCAATGTCCTCAAAAGCGAGAAAATGAAGAAAATGAGAGCATAAGCTTTGGTCTTTAGAAGAGCAAAAAGAAAGTAAAGATCTCAAACAAATTTCTTTGCTAGTATTATGAATAACCAAGACATTGGTCATCTAATTATCTAAAGAAGATAAGCAGTATAAGTTCAAAAGAACTATTGAATTGAAAAAAGATTCAAGAAGAATCCTTTAAGGGAACTCTGGTTCTAGAAAAGGAACAAAAAGGAAATGATTCTAACATCCTAATGCAAGTAGAAGTTAACAAAGATGACGATGGAAGAAGCTTTACTGAAAAAGAAGAAGCCTCAGAAATCATCTTTAACGAAGATGATGATCTGTTAAGTCCAGAAGGAGATTATGGATTACTTGGAGAACCTTCAAAAAAGTTTGAGTACTGGGTTAGATATTCCAAGCTAAATCATGTAGATGAGCCCATTGAGTCTGTCAAACCAACATGATGGACAAGTATGGTAAAAAGCCCATATGAAGAAGAGGAATTTGCTGATGTTGGAGGATTCTTTGAAAAGATCAAGGATTATGTTGAAGAAATTCTTATTAAAAATAACTCTAAAGGGAAAATGTTGTTAGTCCCTTAGGAATTAAAGATTGTTCTGATTCTTAGGAAAAAGAAGAAGTAGCATTTGATGCTGAAGATCTTTCAAAAGAAGGATTTTAGATTCATACAAGTTTTATGGAAGCTCTGATAATGAAGAAAGAGGATAAGATGAGCTTTTACATAAATGAAGCTATTGGGTATATTAAACAACTGGAAAGAAAACTTAATATTCCCACGGCTAAAGAAGAAGAGTTAGTCAAAAGGGTGGAAGAAAGAGAAGAGATTCTAAGGAAGCTGAATTAGTATCTCCCTAATGACATTATATATTCAATTAGGAACAAAATTATTGATTCGATGGATAGAATGTATAGAGAATACATAGAGGTGCACCCTTATATCCATTTTTCAAGTTATGGATGGCTTAATCTGCAAATAGAAGCAAAAAAAGCGATGGAAAATCTAAGGTTTGCGAATGTTGGGATAGCTAATATTCTGGAATTCAATTTAGAAGATCCATAAAGAAAGGAGTTATCAACTATTGTAAGAGGTGGATGAAGTTATCTGAAGAAGTCATCGGGTTTAGTTACATTCTGGATAATAAGTATAATACTAGAATATGAGATGGATAGTAGAGTTAGATATCCCTATCAGTTATGAGAAATACATCCAGTCTCTATTCGTAAAATGGTGGAACCCTAGAAACATGATCCACAACAGATGAAGATCAAATAAGGATGTACGAAAAATGTAAAGAAATTAGTAAAGCTTTTTATATTGAAGCTTTCAAAGATATCATCAAAAGAAAGATGAACAACACCAATTATGTAATTCTGGGAAATGGTAGATTATTCATGTCCATGTGGTATTTTGATGTTAAAATCTCAGATGATCCAGTTTTCAACAAAGGGAAATCCTTAGCAAGGGAGCTGTATCTGAAACTAGAAATAAAAGATTCTAGTTTAAACATCAAAAAAGAAACCTTCAAGCTCTAGAAGATAATAACCAAAGAAAAAGAGAAAGATAATAAAGAGAAGAAAATAGAAAAAGTAGTGGAAGACATAGATATACAAGCAATCAACTCTGAAGCATACTAAGGTGCTTGGTGATAGATGTCATGAATAGAAAGAAAGCATGAAAAAATGCATGGTCCGCTACACCGAAAAGAGGATGAGATTCTATCAAGATAAGAGAGAATCTTATTATTGATAGAAAAATTTATCTTTTATAAAAGTAATATGTATGTAAAGCTGGAAAACGGGACCAAAGACACTAGCTATATGGTTATATTTCTTTGTTTACTTTTAACAATTTAGGTATTGGTCGCATTATTGAAGCTCTATCAGACAGCTGTAAGATAAGCTTCAATAATAAGAAATCTACTTTATGTAAAGTGGAAAATAATTCCACTACTATTTGTTTAAAGTATGTGTTAGCAAACAGTTCAAAGGTACCAGCTTATTTGTATAAATACCCCCTCAGATCTCTTGATTCAGGGAGGAGAATTGTGAAATAAAAAAAAACTTCTTTCTAAAGTTATCTTTATCAAGTTCTTATACCTTTTATAGTTGAAAGTTTTATTAATAAACTTTGTCTATTAGATTTCATAAACATTTATCAAGTGAGAAATCTAAAAAGAGAGCTTAGAGAGGTAAGAATTAGCGTGTTTAAAAATCATTTTTTACATCATAATCGTTATTGTGGTTGTAGAGAAGCTGAAAGAATGTTGGAACTCATAAATCTTATAATAAGGTATATGTCTAAATTGTTTTAAAGAATTAGTTTATGTCAATAAATGAAGTTAAAGATCTAAAAGAAGATCATTGAATTGTGATTATAGAAGTATTTTTCTTGCAGAAACGATAGAAAAGTATATTTTTAAATCATAATTGTTTTCATGATCAGTAATTGTTCTCATCTTGAATGCTTTCATTTAAACCATGGTGTAGACAATGATCCTATAATAGGATTATTAAATTTTATTATTGATAATTTAAATTCACTTTAAATCTCTATAGAATCCTTAAATAAAAATTTGAAAAAATCTGTAGAAAATATAAACGAATTAACTCTTCGACGGAGTGAGTTTGAGGAATATTTTCTCAAGAACAGAGAATCTTTAGGTTTTGTTGCTAGTACTAGATATTTTAATAAATAGCAAGAACTAAAAGAAATTCAAAAAAATAGATAAAACTTTGAAAATACTGTTTAGTATTAGAGTAACTATTTGATTCCGCAATTAGAAAGAGTAGCTCGACTTAATTGGTATCAGAGCCCTGTTTTTAGATTTTCTTTGGGAAAAAGGACTTGATTGAAAGAAATTAAAAAGTTTTATGGTAAAATAGAAAATTTAAAATAGAGTTTTTATCTTGTTTTGGTTTAAGTGGAAGTGGTCCTTTAAAAATACACCAAATAGGGAATAAGTTTGATACTCACACCAAAAAGGTAAATAAACAAATTATTTATACCAAAAAGATAAAAAGCCCCTCTACATGATTATATTCTTCAATTTTTTTCATTATTATTATTAATTTATCTTTCTCATGTTCTTTTAAATCTACAATTAAGGTGCTCCCCTTATCACCTAGGCTTTCATTTAAGGGAGTTTGCTTGCTTTGACAATTTTAAGATCCTAAGGGCTGAGCTTTTGTATGATTTGCACTTCTGGCACACCTTTAACAATTATGTTAGATTAAGAATTAGATTGAACTGTATTAAATCATATTTGAATTATATTGAATTGAAATAATTAAATATATTCCTTTGAAGGAACAAGGGTGCATCTATAATTTTCTATTTATTTAGTTCAATTATAATCTTAAAAAATAAAAAGTAAAAAACCATACAAACGTAAATCTAAATCAATGCATCTATTTTCCTCTTTTTTTTTTTTTTACTTTTCAAAATGAAATCCTAAATTTTATATTCTGTTATCTATCATCTAATTTTTTGTAGTTTATTTTTTTAGTTTAAAAAAAGATACACATAAGGTTAGCTTTCTGTTACATCCGCGTTTGACCCCCTAGGAGTTTTAGTAGTTTGTGTATGCATGTTTGGATGTATACGTGTATGTACACATGTTTTGGTATGATTGCCTGCGTATGTGCTTTGTATTCTGTGACTATATGTGCGTCGTGGTGACGTATGTAATGTGTATTTGTATCTGTGCTAGGTATGTGCATGATGGCATGCATGTTTGGGTTGTGTAGGAGGTATTTCAGGTGGCTGGGGAGTGCGTTTGAGTGTGAGGAGACGAGTTTGAAGAGTGGTACGGGCGTACGGAAGGCTGTACGACCGTACGAGACAGGGTAGATGAGGGGGCTAGGGCTCCTGGAGGTCGTACGGGCGTACCAGAGGGTTGTACGGCCGTACGTCAACTCGCAGGAATTCAGGTTTGTCAGGTGAATGGTGGTCGTACGGGCGTACCAAAGGTGGTACGGCCGTACCGCAGCTCGCAGGAAGTTGGGTTTGTCAGGCTTTTTAAGTTAGTACGGGCATACGAGTGGTGGTACGGCCGTACGCGACTTAAATTGGGCTTTTTAAACAGATAAACATAAGCCTTTTCTTATGTTTCCTTCACCTTAAACCCTTCTAAACGTCTCTGAACCCTAAAAACCCACCGAAGGGGAGTTCTTAAGCACCAAGATAGGGCGAGAGCGTGGAGCTAAGGCTAGAGCTGGTTAGCAACGAGATCGAGGGCGAGAGCTAGCAGTCTTCTTTCTCCATGTTTGTGCTAGTCTGTGCTAGATGCTTATTGCTTACGCTAGGTCTTTGTGCCTATATGCTTTCTTTCCTTATTCTACGGCTAGAAAGCCTAGAACTGATGCTTGGGGATTGAATTCCCTGTGATTATGCTTGTGATTGCGGTTTATGGGTTCCGAGAAGGAACGTATGGGTGGTTATAGGTTCCGGGAAGGAACGTACCTTGTGATTATTGGATGTTTGACTTGTAGGATTGGTATATGGTTTGTTCATGTATATTGAATGGTGGCATAGCATAACATGGTGAGAGGATGATATAAGGGTGACGATATGATGATATGCGATGTGTCGCGGTACGAGAGGTACCGGTATCTATCAATTAGGGGGTGAGATGCTCCTACTGGTGCGAGAGGTGCTAGTGTTAATTGATAATACGGGGGTGAGATGCTCCCCGCACAGGATAAGAGTTCGAGATGCACCAAACCGAGGGCGAGTGCATGATATAGTGGTAGACCGGGCTTTCTTATTATGTGATGCAATATGGAAGTCTGGTTGGGCAGAGATTGCCGTGTGTATGAGGCTGTGTGCCTATTGTTTGGCTGTGTGTCGTATGCTTGGCTGTATGTTGTATGCATTGGATGCATGGATGTATGGTATATGTTCTATGTTCCTAGCACCATTGAGATTATTCTCAGCGTTTATCATTTGATGAACGTAGGTCCGAGTTCAGAGGGTGAGCAGCGGGGCTAGAGGTACAGCAGCTGGTTCGTGTTTTGGACTTCGGGACGGACTCCTGCAGTTTGGTATATTTATGCATAGGCCTTTTGTATTAGAATTGGCAGTATACTAAATGTATTGTATAAGAATCCATGTATTTATATATCCAGGGTTTTGTATTGATTTATATATCTTTTTATTTGGATTTCTTATACGAGCATTAGAAGGTTAAAATCCCTTGTAG
>CANYBF012691402.1:0-29239 GCA_948192965.1 Dalechampia spathulata | reverse complement strand
AACAGTTGTTGTATTTACATCCTACCTCAGCTTGGAGGAAAGCGAGTTGGAATTGTTGGATTGGGAGGCATAGGTTTACAGGTAGCCAAAAGATTGGAAGCTTTCGGGTGCAAGATTTCTTACAATTCAAGAGTGGAAAAGACAAACGTCCCATATCCATTTTACACCAACGTTCGTGAACTAGCAGAAAATAATGATGCCCTGATAATTTGTTGCGGCCTGACGGACCAAACTCGACACATGATCAACAAGGAAGTGTTATCGGCATTAGGAAAGGGAGGTGTCATAGTCAACGTTGGACGTGGAGCCATAATTGATGAGAAGGAAATGGTAAGGAGTTTGATGGAGGGTGAGATTGCAGGTGCTGGGTTGGATGTATTTGAAAATGAACCTAACGTTCCTAAAGAGTTACTTCAATTGGATAATGTTGTTCTTTCTCCTCACAGAGCTGTCTTCACACCAGAATCTTTCATGGCTCTGTCTCGACTTGCGGTGAGCAACTTGGAAGCATTCTTCTCTAATACCCCCCTCCTTTCTCCTGTAATGGAGCATTACTGATTTGCTATAATTTAAGAGCTTACCCCAGACCACTAAGAGTTCTTATTTTTGTAAATATATTTGTTATTTCTATAATTTTATGAAAAGATATTTTGAAATTCTTTTTTTTTTTTTGGATATTTTATGATTACAAGGAAATTGCATATGCGTGGACTACCTCACAACTAAATGGGCCCAAGTTTGGATTCTAGGCCCATCATTCAAGGACAGGGATTCCTTAGACTTGGGCCAATTGAGCCCATGTTGAATATCAACCAGGCTGAAAAGAATGTTGGATTAAATCTTAATAATGATTCTAAATAAAAAATCAATCAACTTATAATAGATATTAATCCATTTTACTTATATATCAATTACACATGTGGTTTTTTTTTTTTTCTTTTTCTTTTTTCGTAGGTAGATTCTTGAACATGCATTCAAGGGTTTGAAGTAGAGGACTGCCATGGGCGACTGGGAATAAAAGTCACCCACCCTCCCCCCCATTTTGGCTTCTACAGATACCAAGTGCGTTCAAGCTTCAACAACACATCAAACCAATATCTTCAACAAAACTAGCCAGCGAATTAGTCTTCTCCAGGTGATGGAAAAATTCTTACACATATCCGATTCATCGGTTAATATTGTAAATTTATTAATATATATCAATTTATATTAATTAATTGTATTAAATATGTATTAATTAATATATAATTATCATCAATCATTAATGTATAAATAATTATTAATATATATTATTTTATTGATAAATATAAAATCTAACGTAATAAACTTAGTCATTGAACGCGTAGGATTGTATACCGTATGTACGTTTTTACCTGGTCTGACGGGCCTTACCTAAGTCAAAAATGCTGGCATTTGCTAATTATTACTCTTACAAGTATTGATATGAATAACATGTGTATCAAGGTAATAATTAACCTTTGTTCCCTCATCAAAAATTTAAAAAATGAGACTTTTATATAATAATAATAATAATAATAATAATAAAAGTTAATCTTATTTATATATACATCAGGATTGGATTGCCACCCAAGATTATGGTTCAGTGGCTTTTCACATCCAGTTAAATATAGCCAACAGTTTCCGTACCCACTTTTTTTTTTAATTTTCGAAAATTAAAATAAATAGATTAAAATCAAATAAAAAAATGGAAGAGGGGATCAAGTCCTGGAAATATAATTGTAATTACGTTGAATTTCATGTATGTTTCAGGGGATTTATTAAGCTGATATTGGAATTGGATTTTGAACGTTCTAGTCACATTAATCATTCATTGTAAGTTGGTTATTATTGACTTGTGTTATCCATTTGTTGTTCATATTGGAAACTTTATAATTATAACCTTCAATTCAATTACAACTATAAAAAAAAAATTAAATTCACGTTAAAATATAATAAAATTCTCGACCGTATGCTTTAGAAATAACAAGAATCCTAAAATGATAAATTACAAACAAAATGTGTAATATTATTCATAGCAAAACTCATTTATGATGAAAGGAATCAATATATAATCGTATTTTCTTCAATTTTGGATTAATTAAATTAATTTTAAATGAAGATATTTTTATGTGATTTAAATTTATCATGAAAAATTATAAATCTATTAATAACATAATTTATATTAAATATTAATTTATTATTATTATTATTTATATATTAAAATATATTAATAATCCTATATGTATCTGTGATCACACCACAATTTCTCTGTCAGGTGAAACCCAAAACCATGACCAGGTCTGTACCTCACCGACCTAGACGCATTGCCCAGAAACATGAACAAAACAAGGTAAAAATTAAGCATTGCAAGTTGCGTTGGCTGTATAATGCAGGCTCTAAATCTATAAATAGAGGCCATTGTGATTCAATATGTTTCCATCTCATTTTCAAATCATCTGTCTTATACCTCTCTAAATACACTTGAATTGCCACTTATTAGGTTAATAACGTCAGCCACCTTTTTAGTTATGGGGATTAGATATGGTTATTGCACGTTTTGCTTGCTGGTGCTGGTGCTACTGCTTCCTTGTTTAGCTTATTCTCAAAGCTTCAATGCCTCAAGGGCCACTTATTATAGCACCCCTGATGGGTTAGGAACACCAAGTATGCGCCTTTCATCTTCTTCATCTCTATATCAACTTCTTCATTTGTTCATTCATAATCGAGCTTTGCAGATAATTTTTTCAAACTATCGTTTCTAAAAGTAAAACAAAACTCAGATTTCAAGTTTAACTGAACATTTCTTAAATCGAAAGCATGCCGTTTAAAAAAGTACGTAGCATGCTGACATGAAATCATTGATGGGAAACAAGGCCATAGTTTAGAAATCTGTGTAAAGTTGTCAGGCTGAATTTTAGATGTAAGGCTACCTTCTTTTTTTTTTTTGTTGATCTATACATTACGATGCTAATAGTGGTTTTATGTGCAAATATTTTAGCCGGAGCTTGTGGGTATGGAGGATATGGAAGAAACGTCTATAATGGTTATGTGACTGGAGTTTCCAAGCTGTACAGAAATGCAGTTGGCTGCGGCGCCTGCTATCAGGTTAATACTCACAATAAAAATCCAAATTCTGATCAGAAGTTGCATAAAAAATGAAGTTTCAAAGTGGCTATTTTTGGAGGCACCAACAGATAAACAAATCACTATCAATGATTAATTTGATTATATAAATGGGATTGAATGATTACTCAGGTTATATGTAAAGTGCCACAACTTTGCACTAGTGCTGGAGTGAACGTGGTGGTTACCGACTATGGCGAAGGTGACAGAACAGACTTTATTCTCAGTTCACGAGCCTTTGGAGGATTAGCAAAACCGAACATGGCATCGAAGCTGTTTGCATACGGCGTGGTTGATGTTCAATATCGACGGGTCTCTTGCCAATACCCCGGACAGAATGTCATGTTCAAGGTTCATGAAAATAGCAGGTTTCCTGACTATTTGGCAATAGTTCTTCTGTATCAAGGTGGCGAGAACGATATCTTGGCTGTTCAATTATGGCAGGTATAACAAGAAAATCGAATTCTCACTTTCTTTGTATCATTGTTCTCCGGTGATCGAAGACCACCCGTGGGAGGAGAACAAGGCTATATTCGTTAACATGATGAAGAAAACTAATGGGTATATTCGTGATGTTGGATGCAGGAGAATTACAAGAAATGGGTAGGGATGAGAAGGGCATACGGAGCAGTTTGGGACATGCCTAATCCACCAAAGGGTTACATAACATTGAGGATCCAAGTGAAAGGAAATGGAGGCGTTGCATGGTACCAGGCCGTTAATGTTCTTCCAAGCAACTGGAAACCTGGAGTCGCTTATGGTTCTTCCATTGTGCTCAAATAGAACAAAGCGATGAAGGATTAGTGGGATTTTTGATCCCTGAAGCTTGGTATAATTTGTTGTTTGCGTAAGTTTATATGCCTTTTGATGTGGGGTTAGTGATGCAATAAGACATGACCATGTTCCATTAAAACATGGCTTCATATGTAATGCGCAAGTCTTTGTCTTTGTATGAAGTAATCCAATAAAGCGTGCAGGCGTATGATATTTCTTGTTGGTATTTGGCAATCATTGAATATTGTCATGCAATTTAAGATGATCATCAACTTATTTTAATATTATAAGACATCTTCTAGAAAATATCATACCATTTCTAAAAGTATTCATAAAAATAGTAGATGATTTTAAAATTATTTAAAATATAATAATATTTATTTTAATGATTTTTTATAAGATTTAATAAATCTCTATTATATTACATTTAAATTTAATTCTACGTATCTTATTGAAATCTAAAATATTTAGGGATTTTTTAAAATCTATCTAAAATAATAATTTAAAATATTATATAAATTTACTTTAAGTTTACTTTGAATAGTTCAAAAGTATCATATAGATTTACTTTGAATATACTTTGATGTATAAAAAGATTTACTTCAAATTTACTTAAAATAAAAATTCATTATTTTTACAAATATTTATAAAAATTTATTATTTTTATGAGAAATAATAATTTTTTTTTGTAAAACTTGAAAAGCAAAACATAAACTTGCATGAACTCTTTTATTTTTTATTTTTTATTTTTTATACTGAACTTGCATTAACTATCTCACAACTACATGAGCCCAAGTTTCTATAAGTGGGGCATTATGGCTCGGCCATTGCGGGGAGGGTTTTCCTTAAACTTGGGCCACTTGAGCCCATTCAGAAATTCGGCCGGGCAAATAATAAGCTATTGACCGCGCCGAGTTGAATTCGGCCACGTCATCTCACGAACTTCAATTAATTACACTCATCCCCTTTCCTTTAAGAAATTTACATTAATACCCAAAATCTACTTTGTTATTTTTAGAATTTAACTTTATTTCTCAATTAGATATTAACTTAATTTATATTATTAATAAACTTATAACAATAATTTAATTTCTAATAATTATTATATAATTTTAATCAATCAATCAATTAATTGAGTTAATCAAAAAATTTACATTTAATATATTTCGGTAAATCAAAATTTGATGGATTAATTAATGAAAATTATTTAATTTGATTTGGTTGGATTAAGATGGGAAAGGTGATAGGTGATAGAGGGTATAATGGATAAGGGAAATTGGGGTAGGTGAGTATTATTCCTAGTGGATAGGACTGTGCATGGATCGGTTCAGTATACGAACCAAACCAGTTCACTAAAATCGAATTAACCAAATCTTTATTTTTATAAAACTAAAATCGATCGAATCAATATGAAAATCGACTATCGAATTGGATTAAATATTCGGTTCAATTCGGTTTCAAACCAAATAACCGAATTAACATAAAATACCCAAAATAAACATTAAAAAACCGCACCAAATCAAATCAAATCAAACCGAACCAAAATATTTGATTTTTAAATATTTGATTTGGTTCGGTTATTTCAGTTTTTAATGAATCAATAATTAAACCGAACCAAAATATAAATTTTTTTATTCTCAAAAATCGAATCCAAACCGAGAATTAAAAAACTAAATCGATAGGTTTTTGCTCACTCCTACTAGTGGGCAACTTGGGAGCCATGCTTGCTCCATTTAATGAACAAAATTTGATTGGATATGAGTGCTGCCCTCCCAAATTCTTGTATACTCCCAGTACAAGATTGACACCCATACAAGTGCCCAATCACTCCTCAACCCATACTCATAATGATATATTAGCTGGAGTAATGTCTGTTAAATATCTTCTAGTCATATGTTATTTATATTCGATTTTATATTTTAAATATTGAAAATTTATTTAATATGGGGATTGGTCTACACCTAACCAACCGATGGGCAGAAAAGGTGGCATCAGAGTATAATGAAGGCTTCCAAATCTATAAATAGAGAGGATTGTGATTCAATATGTTTCCATCTCATTTTCGAATAATCTGTCTTATACCTCCCTAATTACAATTATATTACCAGTAATTATATTAATTAAGACCACAACTTCATAGTTATGGGAATTAGATATGGGTATTGCATGGTTTGTTTAATGGTGCTACTACTGTTGCCTTGTATAGCTTATTCTCAATATTTCACTGATTCAAGGGCAACTTATTATGGTAGCCCTGATTACTTAGGAACACCAAGTATGTGCCTCTCATCTTCTTCATCTCCATATCAACTTCTTCATTTGTGTAATTTTTCTTATTTTTGAGTATTTTCCTGTACCATCCTTGTCTAAATCATTCACAACTGAGCTTTGTAGTTGATTCTTTTGGTAGGGATGCATCCATATTTTTGTTGGTCTAAGATATTGGGATGCTAATGGTGGTTTCATGTGCAAATATTTTAGGCGGAGCTTGTGGGTTTGGAGAATACGGAAGAAAAGTCAATGATGCTAATGTGGCCGGAGTTTCCCGGCTATACAGGAATGGCAGTGGTTGCGGTGGCTGCTATCAGGTTACAACTCAACCAAAATCCAATTTCTTCTATTCTTTTTTCTTTCCTTTACTTGCAATAGTTTGTGTTAATTTACGATTATATAAATCGACATGCATCACACTAGGAATGAAGATAATACGACCAGCAGTAAACCCTGTTGCATGCACACTTTATATATGTATATTGCCATATCAGAAGGATACAATACGTAATTTACTGGTCATATATATATATATATATATATATAACACCTTAATGGTGTACGAGCTTGCTTGCACTTATCTAATATTTAAGAAGTTTTGATGTAAAGTATCTCCACAATTGGATTCACTGGATTATACGAAAACACGAAGTTGTCAAAACTGAAGTTTCGAATGATTACTTTATGTAGGCACTTGCGAATAAACAAATCGCTAAATATTGATTAATTAATGTAGACATGTGATTGAATAATTGTCCAGGTTAGGTGTAAAGTGCCACAACTTTGCACTGATGATGGAGTGAACGTAGTGGCGACCGACTATGGCGAAAGTGACAGAACAGATTTCATACTGAGTCCACAAGCCTACTCGAGGCTGGCAAGACAGAACATGGCGTCGGAACTGTTTACATATGGCGTCGTTGATGTCGAATATCGAAGGATCTCTTGCCGATACGCGGGTTACAATGTCATGTTCAAGGTCCATGAATATAGCAGGTCTGACTACTTGGCCATTGTTATCTTGTATCAAGGTGGTCAGAAGGATATCCTGGCTGTTCAAATATGGGTGGTATATACATGAACTACTTTGTAACTTATTTGTTTCTCTTGTTTGTGCCATTCATAACTTCAGGATTCGAACTATCACGGATAATGATTTTTGGGACAGATGATGTTGATGATCATACCCGTATTTTAACTGTTATTATGATGGAGAAACCTAATGGGTATATTTGTAATATTGGATGCAGGAAGATTGCAAAGAATGGATAGGGATGAGAAGGGCGTTTGGGGCAGTTTTTGACATGCCTAATCCACCAAAAGGTTACATAACATTGAGGTTTCAAGTCAGCGGAAATGGAGGTGTTGCGTGGATCCAGGCCGTCGATGCTCTTCCAAGCAATTGGAAAGTTGGGGAGGCTTATGATTCTGACATTCAGCTGAATTAGAAAGAAGTAAACCAACAACTGGAGGGATTTTTGATCCCTAAAGCTTAGTAAGATATGTTGTTTGCATGTCTTTGTATATGGGTCTGTGATCCAATAAAAACACAACCATGTTTTTCATATGTAATGTCCAAGTCTTTGTATGAAGAAACGCAATAAAGTCTTGTTAGTATTTGGCAATTAGGAGCCTATACATATATACCAATTGTTTTGTATCCTTCATTTTCTTTTTAAAAGTTCATTCAATATTTCAATACAATGTAAGAAAAATCATTAACTAATTTTAATTTCAGAAAAAATTCATTGTAATTTATTAAATATCATTTCAAAGAAAATTAATTAAGATGGATAATAATTATAACATAATTCCAAAAATAAAAATATAATAGTGAAACAAGTTAAATCATCTTTTAATAAGAATTCTTGATGTTATGAAAAGTAAAGATCTTGGTGAAACTAAGAGCAAAACCATTTTATTAAGTAAGAAAATTATCTAATCCACCGATAGATTTCACCATGCAGTAAAATTTTGATCTTCCCAACGTTCATTTTATTGTTCATAGTACGTTAGGACATATGAAGGGAATCAAACTAAACTTGAAGTTGAATTTGAAAGGTATCATTCTTACAAGGGGTAGAAATACTAAAATAAAGTTTCAACATTGTATAAAAAATAGGTTATGATAACAGTGAAACAAGATAACATTATTACTATTTTTCCATACATCAATCCGTTATTATAATTATAATTTGCTTTCTCTTGCATGTTTTCCGAGTTTTTTGTTTAGTTTGTACCTTTTTTTTAAGAAAACTACAAATCTCAGGCAATACTAACAACAAACGACATTTCATCAAGTACAGAGAGTTCCATCAGTACCTGCCTGCCAGCAAGCTGTCGTCTCCAGCACAAAATTTGTTGAAGGGAATGCAGTGTGTTATCCATGATGATACAAGAACGTCTGAGCCATCTAGTGAAAAGAACCAGGAAATGCGTCCGCCCATGATGGGTTGTTTTTGATGGAAAAGCATTGGCAGGAAAATGGGCTGCTAATTTGAACTCCAAACCAACCAGAACTTGCTTGAAAAGTGGTAAAAAAGGTCTAAATAATTTCAAAGTGCAAGAAGTTCTTTGGGTAGAAGGGAAGAGATGATTCTTACACATGTTTGTGGTTTGGCTGTGATCATCAACAGGCTTTAAAGAGACATACCAACTATAACACCGGACATGAGGATATGTATCCATTTTTCACCATCCAGGTTAATGATAAGCTCCGTCGTCATATAAGAGTAAAAGAGAAGCCAAACCACTAAATGAAACATGCGCTTTGAGCACAAAGGGTTCAGCAGGCGGATAAGAGTCTTTGCAACTTCTTCGGCAGTGCCGCCAAAACTAGAGTGATGCCTTTATTGACCTTAATGAATCTTGTATTCGGCTAGATTTTATCAACTCTAGTTAATCAGAATAAAGTGTTGGTTTATTTTCAGCTATTCCATCAGCTGCGCGTTCAAGGCATTAGGCATCTCGCTTAAAACTGCCTGCCGGTCTTCCAACCCTTGAGCATCCAGCATCCATTGGAGCACCAGCTTAGGAAATGTAATGTGGAGATGTTAATTCCACCATAAAGTCCACACATATATGCATTAGTGGACGTATGAAATCTAAAAAGAAGCACAAACAAAATGTTGAAAGAACGAGCAATGCACGTGGCCAAGACTGCCCCTTAGCACTTTCACATCAGACAGAATGATCTGTTTGCATCTAACATAAAAGCCATGTTTAAGAAAAAGTTCAAATATCCTGGGTAGATGAACAAGCTTACAGGGAAGAAAGGAAAAATGCATGAATGAGATAATACATCAGCTACTAGCAAAAAGGAAATAGAACAGAGATCTTTCCTCGTCCACATTTTGAGAAACATGCATATAGTATCAACATGATAAATATGAAGGCAAAAACAACGTTATTATGATGCTTTGCTGAGACTATAAAGAACTAAGGCTTTTACTCAGTGTTGTAGCATCGATAACTCAACTAAATCTAATCTAATCTTCAAATGTCAATGTTCGGCAAAGATGGGCATGGATGAAAATCTAAAAATTCAGAAATGTGAAATGCATGCACTAAACCACTTTTTATGTGTCCAAGGAGGATCAAAACTAGCCACCAGGAATGCATCCGTAGCAGTCATATCCATTCTTCTTTAAGATGCAATAGACAAAGGGCTGGAGAGGACAGCTTACTACACAGGAATCATAATATGATAAAGCAAACAAAAACACAAACACATGAAGGCATAATCAACAAAGCGACTTACTTAATAATACTGCAGGTGCTACTGAATCTAACCTCTATTAGAGAGCCTCAATACATCCTCCCAGTGCACTCTGAAGAACCACAATAGCAATTCTTCTTCCTAATGTTGCCATCGGAATCAGAAACATGATCTATTGCGTAATTGTAATGGTAAGTTAGTTCTTGCAAGGGCGGAATGTTCTCAGCAGCAAATAGCATTATGTGAGGAATTCTCTTGTCCTCATGATCATAAAGAACCTTTTGCGCATAGAGATTTGGGGAACAACTGTGGTTGATAAATCTACCCACGTTACCATATTTTGCTGCATCAATGGTAAAGCTACTCTCCTCCTCCTCTAGTACGAGGTTTGAAAGTCCATCACACAGGTCATTAGAGTTATTCCCAATATCAAACAAATACTCATCATTACTAGCTCTTTGTTCAGCTTCCTTCTCCTCAAGAAGCTCTCCGATATACTCACAGACAAAACTTCCTGAAGGGATTGAATTTATAGATCTCAATCCCCAACCCCTTGATTCAGTTTTAAAGATTTCAAGCTGGAACTTGATACCATGTTGAGCGACTCTATTGTAGCATGAAGGAGGACACTTGCAAGAAGGGCCGCACTCATGGACAAGAGGCTTTGCTTCAACAATAGCCCCACTATGGTTATATGGGATCTCTCCTCCATTCTTTGCCACACAATAACAAATAGAGATCTCAGAGCATCCATTAGTGCAATTGCAACCTCCAGGAGGAATGGGAGAGTAGCAATCTGGATATATCACACGAGTGATGTATTCAAATGGCAGAGGCTTCTCATCATCTATGGTGTTCACAGAACATATAGGAATCTTCTCTCCCCCCTTCGAGATATCATCCACACAAAGACCTTCTCGCACTTTGAATTTTTTGGACTTGTTAACCACTTTAAAAGCAAGCTCCGGTTGACCTGGAATTCGAATCAGCTTAAACTTGAAGATCAGTTTACCATGTGGCCCAATTTCCTGCCAATACTTCTCTACCAAATATAACCCATCATAGACATATGTCCTAGTTCTTCCACTAGATGATTCAGGAGCTCTTGTATCACCTCGGATAACCCTCACTGCATTCCTTGCATCACAACTATTCTTCAAAGCAAGATTGCCTCGTTCAAGCTTCTGATCTTCTGGTTCCTTATGTCCCTTCACCATCCCTCCTGAACCTGAATAAATCAGCACATCTGAATCATCCAAATCATCATCATATCCACCAGATGCTACAATACTTGTAGCAAGGAGGCGTCCACCTTCTTTCACATAATCTATGCCCCCCTGAGTTGGGCGATGAAGACCAATAATATTAAGCTCCACCCTGTATTGAAACTCATCACCAACTTCAACACCTGGAACAGATCCAATGATTTTATTATTGGTATTGACATATTTTCCCTCACTTTTGAGAACAGTTGCTGCCTCCAAATCAGGCCTCTTAATATGCTTTAACTTTGCTTCATTTTCCTTAACAATCTTTCTGAAGACAGCCTGGAACAAACGCAGGGTGTCCCTAACTTTTGTTCGGGTGACTGATGAATCACTGCCATCACCTCTGTTGCCCAAACTGCTAGGACAGGAAGGAGGAAGTGTAACATCAACAATATGTGGTCTCCTAACCAATCTGAAGTCATGAGATTCCTTGTCATCGTCAAGATTTTCTTCTGTATCCCAAGACAACATGCCCATACATTGATGAGACTCGGCACTAGGAAATGAACTCTTCTTAATCACCTTCTTATTCTTACTCTTATTCTTATTCTTATTCTTTTTTGTAACTACCCCTCCAAAGTTTTTTACATCATTCTCCTTTGCCCTTACAGAAGCTTTGGTTTGTTCTTGCAGCATAGAGTCATTATTCTTCCAACTACTTGCATCAGCACTATCAGCCACATTACATGGTTGATCGAATTGTTTCTGATGTGACTGAGAACCATTTCCAGAAGCCATAAGACCCAACACAATTCCACAGTCAAATGTTAGATCCAAACAATCACTGTTCTTCAAACCTTCGACTCTCCTCTTGCATGATTCAAGGGCTACCACAGACTTGACGTCACCTTGATGTTGTATGCTTTCCTTGGGAGAATTATTGCCTTTTTCTAACAAGTTTTGCGGAGTCATCTTCAACTCATTCTCAAAAGAAGCTCCAAACTCATCTTGATTCCTCGTATCGTTAGTGACTTGTCTTGCAGATTCAACTTGCACTTCAGGAGAACAAGGAGCAGTCGTCTCCAATTGGTATTCTTTAGCATCCGTAGTTTGAACGCTCTCTTCCATCTTTTCCCCAGTAGTATTCCCCGAGCACGTGATCAACTCTTCGTCATTAACCGACTTCTTGACAGTAGAAGCAACCACGGCTGTACTATCCTTCATGCAGGAAGCATTTTTTCCACATAAAGAAGGGAAGTCTCTAGCAGCTGAAATTCTTCTCCGAGGAGGATATTGTCGTTCCATGGGAGCAGAAAAAACAGAAAAATCCCCATCATGATTATCCTTTGGCACATCAATTATTTCATGTTGGGAAGATTTGACTGGCTCAACATACTCTGGATTACTCGAATTGTCTAGAGCTCCAGTGATCGGTACCTCCACAGCTGATACAACAATTCTAGCGGGGCCACATCCATCAGGGAAATGCCTAGTAGCTGAAACTGCGCGCCGCTTATATTTCGGAATCGTGTCGTGAGAATCAGTAGTGTAGCCATTTTCCATTAGCAGTCAGGTAAATTATATCCTAACGCTAAGCCGATCTTCGTCGCCAATCTATCGCGTGCAAAACCAAATCCGACCAATCATTAGTGCATAAGAATTAATCTCCACATGTCAAAGTCCGATTCTGAAAAAAGAAAAGGGGAAAATTATTCAACATACAGAATATCATCCATAAATAAGAGTGCCAATTCAATTTCTCAGGCTCGAAAACAAATCAAAATTATAATTAAAAATGCCAACAAAAAAAAACAGAGAAATGACTTGCTCAAGCTCAAATTTCCTACGTTTTCTCAGAAAACAAACAATTGTACGAAAACTCAAACACTCATTTAACTGAAAAAAAGCAATAGGTAACATATCATCATTTCACAATATAAATTTCTCAGGACCAGAGATAACAATAAAATTGAACAGAGATTAAAAAAACACATGTATTCGTATAGTTTCTCCAGAAACAAACATTCAATACCGAAGTCATAACCGAACTAATTAGCAATAACAACAGTATACGAACACAAAATTACGCTTGAATTAAACAATTTAGTCAAAAGAATTAAAAACAACAGGGGAGAAAAACAGAAACAGAATCAAGGAGTTAAAAATGCTGGATTCGATTTACTTGTCTGATCTTGAGCGGTGATTATCAATCTTGCGCCGTTATGAGTTTGATTCCTGCAAGATCAAGAAAGTAAGCGGAAGCAGGTGTCAGCCAAGCTAAAAACGCATCGTATTAGTTGCTGAAACTAAGAAGACACGTCATCTTTTCGATATACATTTGAGTCGGATCATAAAACGGTGACGTTTGACAGATAGATCAAAAATTTTAATTTTTCTGAATTTAATTAAATATTTGTAAAATTTAGAACTCTAAATTTGGGATTAGACTTGAATAATGACCTCTTTTTGCTTTGTTTTATTATCCTTTCCCTTTGGCAATTTTATTTCTTTGTAAAAAAGAAAGAAAGGTAAGAGGAGAGTTATGTTGCTCTTCGTGGGTTAGTTTGCAGGAGGAGGAGTTGAAACTTGCAATACAAGGAAGGTTCTTGAAATGATCCATCTTTGTGCATTTTCAGCTATATATTACAATCTGTTGTCAAACCTATACAAAACAAAAACCACCCCACCCAAATTCATCCCTTGAGTTTGCAAAGATCAAAACGGAATAAAAGGAGCAACCATCAAACCTCATTCACAGAATGTAACCTAGTCCCGGAGTTCTGAAAACGGTAAAATGTGTATAAAGCCTAGCCATCGTAGTTCTTGATTTCGCAAACATTGTCAGGGACGGACTAGATGTGGGTAGGTTGAGCTACCAGTAGTGCTTGCCTGTTGCTCAAAACTTGAAGCTGGGTGAAGGAGCTCTGCTTCTGGAAATGAGCAGTTGGTTGGCACATCCACAAGTAGGTCATGATCTGAGTTATTGTCGACATAATGGAGTGAATCCAGCGTGGTGAAGCCGCCATCGGGTGGCGAGGAAAATAGGCTTCTCGGGCTAAAGCACGTACCATCACTGCTCATGAGCTCTTCTTTGTTTTCACAGGAAGCTTTCATGCTAATCCTATTAGGGCTCTTCAGCAGCTTTACTTCTGATGAAAACAAAAAAGGAAAAGGTTTTGTGAGAATGGCCCCAAATAAAATTGCAAAAATGGTTTGCGTTTGTATTGTGTATAGAAGAAAATCACGTTAACTTGAAGGAAAACAACAGCTCATTTAGATTCCATGTAGATGTATATATTGCAAACAAGCGAGCAAGGAAAATGAAGGAAGATGTATATATCAGGCATTCTGATGTTGGCTCACCTGTACTTTTTTGAGTTGGGGTATCGCGTGATCTCTTGGCACAAACCAAATTACTCGGTGAAATGACATTTGGCCCTCTTTCGAGAAGAAGATTATCATTACCATTTCTGCACTTCTGCAGCCACGCAGAGAATATAAGTTGATATGCATTTGCATACTCAAAGTCCAAGCTCTTTAATAATATACAGGATTCTAACTTGAAAACAATCCCATTTTTCCAAAATAGATCATACCTTGAGTTGACAATAATGCTCTATCCATTTGGATTTCGACAAATTGTATAGCATCAACCTTTTCAATGGATTACAGTCTTCGGTTTTTGTTCCCGAGAAAGAGAGATCAAAGAACCCTTCCACAAGCAGTTGCTGATAGCAAGATATAGTCTCCTTAAATTGAAGGCTATCGAACATGCTCTTGATGCTGCATGTCAACAAAGAAAATACATAATTAATGTCAGACATGGCTCAACTTTATTAAACTCTTTTTGAAGACTTTTGACTCGATTTGTGGTTCATTCTTCAATGCTAAGTACAACAAACGCATACATTCATAACAAACGAAAAACAGCACATCCAATGTGATCTTTTACACTATCTAAATATGACGGGCATATAATGGAAATGTTTCAAATTGATGCAGACAAGTGTAAACATAGCTTCAGTTTACTAATACATGGTAGTAGAGAATATTGGACAACATTATTATATGTCACCTATGTCCTAAATCAATGTCCAACCACACAAGCGCCAACGCTGACCTGTCAGGAAGTTCGGCAGTATCAACAGGAGGTAGATATTTTAGCAATTTCTGCTGCTCTTCATTTGTCAAGTATCTAGCAAACTCCTCAAAATTAAGAATGTCCTGAGGTAAAACAGAAGAGAATCGTCATACTTGCTAAACAGTTAGAGAGTAGTATACTTGTTATGGACATGTTTAAAATCGCAAGTGCCCGTAAGCCTTCCCTGAATCAAAAAGGCACCAAGTGGAATGGAAGAAGGAAAATGTAAAACCTCAGAGTAAAGTACATGTAAGCCACTAATCATTGCAGAGAGTGGATGCAATATTCAATTGTCCTATTATAGTTATATGTCATTGAGGATGACAGAACATAGATAAGGATCAAACTTTAAGTACTGGGATTGATAATGAAATTATCAAAGACCGACTCACATTTAAATCCACATTGCAAAGTTGTAAATTATCATTTCCAAGAACTTGTATCCTTTCATGCTGAGACTTATCCCTGAAAATCCAAACAGCAGAGTACATTAAATATGTTGTGAGATGCTCGTCTAATCCTAGATGATAAATTCAACCAAAACTGCTTGTGTCTTTCCAGTCTTCTCTCGGACACTGAAAAGTAATATCAGATCAAGCAGGCAATAATAGAAAGGCCTATTTCATTATCTTCTGAGCCAGCTTGACGGATAACTCCTCCATGTTAGAGGCCTAACACGTCTGTATTTTACATTTACATGGAATCATGTAGCTTTAGGATGTGGTTATCAAAAGGACTATCATATCTGAGTTAAACACTGACACAAACACAAAGTTTATCTCTTACCTATAACTGGTTACAAATCATGATTCGCAAAGAAAAGACTTTGCAATGCCTTGAAAACACCTAGAGGAAAAATTACCTGTTATGTTGGACCTGTTGTTTCCCCTGTCCCATAGGGTTCATAGCTTTTTCTATCACAAGACTTGGTATATGGACATTTTTGTTTCCATTATGTACAGAAAGGCCCACATAATGTGAATAAGCCTCATTTGTTGAAGATTGTTTGTTCTCAACAGAGAGAGAACTAGCTTCAGATTCCTCATCTCGAGCTATTGAGCTTGGATGTCTTATGAGAACACTTCCATGTCCAATCTCAACAGAAACCATGGGAGTCTCACTCTCAATCAGCAGATCATCTTCACAAGATCCAGAGATGCATGAAGACTGTTGCTCATGCCAAATGGTGTACAAATCTTTTGTAAGTTTCTCAACAGAAGATGACTGCTTTGGACGATTGACACAGGTTCTCTTCTTAGAAGGCACCATTGTGTCCCAGACAACGGATTGAGCCGGACCTGAGAAAAAGAAATGGAAGCAGAAATGTGAGCACAAAATTTAAATACATTTTCATAACTGAGAGCCATGGAAAACTCTGGAAATGATTTAAAACCAAATGCACCACACATATTTCTAAATCTACTCATTCAATACACTATCTGAAAATGTGACATTCAACATATTTTCAGCTTTATCCAGAGCTTCAATCTGAGGATCCAAAGTCTACTGGACATTTTCCTCCAGATATCACACTCAGGCAAATCTTAGTTCCACTTAAACACATATTATCTTAACTAGATATGCATAGAATTTTTCAACATTGAAAAGATACAGAAAACTACTAAAGCTATTCTAGAAAATAAGCGACTTTTGTCTTATGATTTGAACATCATAGTAGCTTATCTCTTCTCACCCTTACCTACTAGCACTGTTTCCTGTCTGTCACACCAAGCACAGCATTCACAAACCTTAATTGGAATTTGGCATCTCAATCAGGACATAAAACTCATCTCTTCAGTTCAATACATGCTCAATTTCATATGTATAAATTCAGTCTCATTTGCTCATTTAAAACAGGGAGAACAGGAGGCCAATTTAGCCAGAGCCAACCTGTCAAATCACTAGCATCTGCACTGCCAAATTGTGCACAGCTCTCGGAATTTGATATGGCTGATCCAGAGCTGGATCTATTACTATTATCTTCATCCAAAACCTTCCGATAGCAATAAGTGTAATCAGGGACAACCCCGCCCACAATCCCATTATCATGATTCACCTTTCTTTTGAGTACTTTCACATCTTTGTTCTTGTTTATAGATATACTCTTCACTCTAGAGACCCTATGATCCTCATAATCATCAGGGTCTGCTCGGGCATGAAGTGGTGTATAGTTTGCTAGAGTTCCCTTTGTTCTCCACCTAGATCCACAAGCATTGCATAGAACTGGCTTGTCAGGAGGTCCATTGCGCCAAAGAGGTGTGCCTATTGCAATGTATTATTGTTAGAAATATGTAAACGATGATCTGAAAACAGTATCAAGAAGGGTTATCACTCCATGCATTGTTCTTTTAACCATTACGGGAAACCGATTTCATTTAAGATGTTATATCCACAAGTTATAAGAAAGGCATTTGAGGGAAAATGTGTATATTGTGTATGTGACGGTAGAACATTTCATGAAAAAATCTTGCATTCAAGGAAGAAGCGCACAACCCCCTTAGCCACTATAGTTATAAATATCACCTAGTAAATGCTACTTCACCATGGCCTAGTTTTGCTTTGACTCCAACAGAAACTCCTATAGATTTGCCACTGATTTGTAAGACCATCTAGCAAATGCTCCTTTACATAGCTTTGGCTTTTTTTTGAGGCAATGTCATAATGTTCAACTGAGACTCGAATAGAACATAAACCAACTGGTTTTATTTATTGATACACCAGTAGAAGCCACTTACTGGTACACAATCAAGATGAAGGACGCCAATTGAGTCAGAGCAACATCAAAAGAAACTGGCATCGGTTCACTCAAGGTCTCTTTCAAACACATTAGCATTTAATTTGTGAAGCATCTTCAGGAACTACTTAACATTGCTAAATCTTTGTGTCACCTTCCTTATAAATTCTAACATGGAAAACGAGAAGGCATCGAAGAAATATACGTTGCTGATAATGGGAACAAGGTCTTGCCTCCTCATTTCCATGACTACAGTAAAAGATATTCAAACACCTCATGGCTATGACTACAAACACTACGTAGCTGAGTTCCTTGGCGTTAGAGTTGCAAAAGAACTGAAATGGTTTCTTTAAGATGTTAGTGACAACTTGAACACAAATTCTTTGTTCAAAGTCGACTGAACTGATTAGACATGCTATTGATCATTTCAAGGTTCAGAGCTGATTCAAGAGTGTACCAAATCCTGAATTCTCTCCAAATGAACTGATTCGGGTAGCTAAAAAGCTGTTTGTGGCAGGAACAAATCCACAAAAACAACGTTTAAAATGAACAGAAAAGTGATGTTTGCATCAAAGATTGCCCGGAAATTGTAACATAGACAAGAGTTTTATGAGGAGAATTCTATTGTTAACTTATTAGAATGAATGAATGGGGTACATATTTTGATTCAATACACAAGCAATAACTACAATTTGGCTGAGCGTTTGGTCCACTGAATTCCAAAATAGAGATCAAAACGTATATGTAACTGGCATAATTTAGCAGAATCCAAACTCAATTACAAATGGGTAGATATGTTCAAAATTTGTTAGAAGGTCAAAGAAGAAGAACCAATCATTATAAAGTCTATAAACACAACAACAGACTAGGACTGGGAAAGGAAAACAGAATCTGAAATATATTAAGAAACAAAGACACATGTTATTCAAATTTCAAGTACAAACATAAAACTGCTAAAGAGCAGCACATATTCTCCAATTTGTTATATTTTTGTCCTGCTAATCACTTCCTTATTGCTCATAGCTATTTTTTTCAATAATATTATCAATTTCCCATGGAATCTAAAATCAGTTAAGATTAAATTTATCCAAAAGAAATCAGTAAAGTAACCCAACAATCCAAATTGGAGAAACAAGAACTCACTTGTAACTCCACAGTGACAGCAAGGTCCTTGCTTGCCCATATCTCTATCTTATCCAAGAAAATGAAATTGAAAGCAAATTTTTTACACAAAGAAAGAAAAACTTGGTCACAAAAATTAATTTAAAAAAAAAAAGTTTGCTAATTTATTTCCAAAAAAAATTCAAATTCTGTTGGTTTCCTTCAAGGTTTATATGCCATATATAAAAACAGACTTCCGGGCAGTTTTATCAGGCCTTTCCGCAACAAATTGCAAAAAGCCAATAAACCCAGAAAGAGATTTTTCTCTTTTTTTTCCTTTTTTTTTTGGTTTAATGTTTTAACAGATGAACAAAAATTGAACAAAACAGCAAACAAAAGGAAAGGACAAGAAACCCAATAACAGGAACGAGAACAATTTGATGGGTTTTTTTAATTTTTGCTTTTCAGCTGGGAATCTGTACAATCCAATTAAGAAGAAGAGAGGAACATTCAGAGAAGAAGAAGAAGAAGAAGAAGAAGAAGAGAAGAATCAATGGCTGTTAAAAAAAGAGGAAGGGGGTGAGTGAAATGAAATTGTATTGTTTATTGAAGTAAATGTTTGGAGCTTTCCTTTTTCCTTTCTTTATTTTATTCTTATTTTTTTAAAAAATATTTAATTTTTCCATTTTTGTAAATAAACCATTTATTATTTTTGACTTTATTTAAAATAAAAAAAAAAGTTATACTCATTTGTGATGGAGTGAAGGTGTATATATTTGAGTTAAAATGTCAATTAATCCAAAATTTATAAAATATAAATATGATTTAAATTATTTTTATTTTATTTTAAAAATAGATAAATATTAAACAACTTAGACTTTAACTTTTTATTATTACATTTCACATATTTTTTAAGATTTATTATAGTTGAATAAATAAATTTTATAAATATATATATATTAATTATATATTTGTATATTTCTATCATTGGAATAGTAGATGAATGATGAAGTGTATACCTCCACTTAAAAAGATTCTATTTTAAGGTGTCTCCTACCTAGCAAATAATAATAATTCCATTAAGAATAAATATAATTAAATTAATTAAGTTAAATTATATATGATATTTTTTCCAACATATAATAATGACCTTGTTAATTTATTATTAAAATCGTTAAAATTTATAAAAAAAATCCAAAACTTGAAGTGCTATTAGAATTATGTAGAAAATATTTTATATAATTTCCAAATTAAAAAAAATGAGAATATAGGATAATTAAAACAAAAATAAATAAATAAATAAATAAGAGGATAAAATAAAAATAGTCCTTGAATTTGCTGCCACTGAAATTGGTCCTTTTTCTTGTGCTTTGTTAATAGATATTTGGTAATGAATATTAAATTAAGGAAAAATAAAGGATAGATTAAATATCTGATTTTATTTTTTTATAATAATATAGAATATAAATATTAATAATCTTTACAATAAATGTATATTAAACCTTGTACTAAAACTTATATTAAAAGAATAGTAAGTAATACATTTTATTATTGTTATTTTTGGAAAGAAAACAAAAATAAAAAAAAATGGTCGGTATCCTTGGTGGGACCCCACCATAAGTAATATAGTTACATGTCCTTTGAATTCTTCCTTTCTTGCTTCCTTATTCAATTCCCATTTTTATTTATTTTTAATTAAAATATATATTGATCTGAAATCTCCCATATTTATTGATATTATATTATTTATATATTTGATTAATTAATTAATAACAATGATGATAATAATAATGTGTAAGACATAATTGGTTTAAATTGCTTTATACGTATGGTCAGATTAAAATTGTACGAATAAATATGGTCCGAGAAAAAGATTGCAAGTTTAATTATTGATTAGGCCAATGGGTCCATGAAGTATGATCAAATCGAGGGCCATATGTACGGTCAAGATGATAGGGTGCATGGTAGAATCCATGCGTATACTACTACAGAAGCTAGAACACTGAACGCCTGTTAGGACTTGCACGTCGGAGACATAGTTCTTATGCATAATAATAATAATAAAATCCTTATTTTTGACAATTATAAATTTGAAAGTATTTAAGGAAGTAAAAATAATATTATACTAAATTTATTTTTTAAATGAATAATATTAACCCAATATTCCTGTAATCACAAAATTAACAAAAAATAAGTTATTACCAATATCGAAATTAAGTTTTTGAAAAAATAATATGCCTGAAATATATTTAATTTGGATCAAAAAGGGATTGGTCATCCGATTCAACGGTCAAAGAGGAAACTTAACCGCGAGATCTACCGGTCAAGCAACGAGCTAGTCGACATTAGGGATAATTATTTGATAAAGATATTAATAAATATAGATTAATTCTAAATGTATATAAATGTAAAATATGTATATATAATAATGACCATATAATATAAAATGCTTAATCAATTATTACCCGCATTTTAATGCAAAAGAAAGGCTATAATATATATATATATATATTATTATAATAAGTCGATATCCTAAAATTTGGGCAAATGATTTTTTATTATTTAAATATATATATGTATGTATGTATACATAGGATACTAAATATATGGACAAGTTGGAGTGGCTTAGTGGCAAAGCCTTTCACACTTAAGGCTAAGGTCTTGAGTTCAAGTCACCGTGGAGGCGAGATGGAAGGATTTTCATCAATGAACTTCTAGCCCCCTGGGTTAAGCTCTTTGATCGGATCAATTACGGATGCCTCATTTCCAGCGGCAGTGTGAGAGCTCGGAGCTATTGGGAACCTGAGGCGGCTGGGAACCTGATGCTGAGATGGGGAGCCAGCGAAATCAATTAGTTGCTGACCATTTACTTTTCGTTTACTGCACTTATTGAAAAAATAATCCCAATTCATTTCAAAGTAATTATTTTATTTTATTTTTTTAATAATAATTAAAATCAAAGATTAATGATATTTTTAATTTATTAATATGATTTTATGAGCCAAATACAAAACCTGCATGATTAAATGTAATGAATAGGTGTAATTTGAGAAAGTATAATACTCTCTATTGTAAAGAAATAATCTCATTTAACATTATTTAAATTGAAAAAAAATATTAAATACTAATTGTTTCAAAATGGGCCTATTAATTGTTATTTAAAATTTGAATTTATATATTTATTTATTAGTTTATAATATATGTATATATATATATATATAGGTTGATAGGGAGAAAGGCTTCTTTAATGGGGTAGAAAAAGGACAACCTAACATAGGGTACAACCAATGAACATGATTTGTATTTTTCTTTGGATCATAACCCTATTGTTTTCTGTTCTAACCTATATTCCAATCCCCTAATTCCCATTTTTCTCCGTTTATATTTTCTTTAAAATAGAGAAATTTATATTAATTTTTAAATAATCAATTATTTATCAAAAATAAAATAAAATAAACAATTAAAATTAAATGAAAAAATAATTTTAATGATGAGAAGTTACAGGAAGAACAAATATTTGATCAAATTCAACAAATTTACATAAATGTTATTATAATTTAATATGCAGCTGAAATTAATTAATCATTATATAAAAATAATGAAAAAATCGAGTACGATATGTATGATTATGATGTGACATGGTAAGGGTTTGAAATTGAAGTACAAAGAAACAAAGAGGGGGGAAATATGTTGCCTTAACATTGAAGGTTTCAAAGTTGAAAGCATGATGATGCTAAGAATTGGGTCAAGAGATAAAGTCATAAATATACCAAAAGGCTCTTCCATTAAAATGAATTCCTAAAACTAATTTCTAACATGTTGAAAAGACAAAATACCCATTTCATTTATCTTATTCCATCTATATTTTTATCTTAAATAATTATGATTTTTTTTCACCTATAAAAATTGTATGTATATAAAAAAAAAGTAGCTAGTTGTGAAGATTAATAATAGAGGCTAGCATTTAGCAATTTAGTTATCGAATTCAATTAAATTTTTATTAATATACATAATTGAATCAAACATGTTTATTTTCTGTTTGAAAATATATAAATCAAACTAAATTGAATTTTAATTTGATCGATCCGGTTCGATATTTTACGTTTCTTTTGTTATTTTGATTTTCAAATATTAAATCAAATTAAAAAGTTTATAATCAAATTGGTTGATTTAATTGCTACCACATAAAAACCGCTCCTCTATTTGTTTTTTATTTTTTTTGTGTTTTTGTTATGAAAAGTTTAAAAAATGGAACAATAATTTAATGTGTAATTGGGTGGGTAGAGATTGCTTGAAGAGATAGTTGAGCCACGATATATACCACCCCACCTTTTTTGATTTATCCTTCTTATGAATAATGCCTTGTTCACTTTACCCTTTTTTAGTTTTCTCCCTTATTTTCTTATTACATTATTTGGATCATAGAAATGTTCCTGCCTTACCCATTAAGATTTGTCCCCTTCAACTTTCCTTCATTTCATTATATCATTTGATTGATTTTAAGCATAGATTTTGCTTCCTCACCCTTCATTATTTTTGACTTTTCAATTCATATACACAAAAACCAATAGAAATTGGTTTTATGGTGCTATTAATATTATTAAATCTTCATTTTGTATAAAATCTCTCAGATTTCTTCATCATGTTGAAATCTTTCTTTTTATATTTTAAGAGTATGATTAATTATATTATAAACATATATAATCATTCATTTTAGAATGAATAATTGAAATTTAATTGTAAAATGATATACCGTTATAAAATTACATGAAAATTATAAAATTAATTAAACCAAATATATATTATGATTGATATGATCTTAAAGAGATCTGACGCATTAATCATTTTATATCTACGTACATGAATTGAATCAATAAATATATTATATATAATTTTTTTAATTTATTCATTATCAAATAAAAATGATATTTTAGCCTAATATTATAGTTGAAAATCCCATATAAAATAATAATCTTATTATATAATTCATCGATTTTAAATTATTATATTCAATTTGATTTATCTGTTATCTATATCTTAAGTGTGCATGTATATACCAAAAAGAACAACAGAAAACGCCATGGATTGGTGGGTTGTGATGAGGATCTGCAACTCTAGACGATGGACGCATGTCTAATAATTCCAAACAAGTATTATGGTTCATTAAAATTAACTTTTTAACTCTAATATTATTCACTAATTTAATTATTTAAAGCTCTGTTCCAATTTTATTTACCATTTATTCATTTAATTACCTCGTTTCCCTTTAACATCCTACTTCTAACTTAATTAAAAAAACTATATACTTATCTATTTAATCGAGTAGTAATAATCTTATAATATATATTTTATTATATTCAATTATTTATCTTATTAGATTCCATTGTAGCTTCATAAAAATTTTATAAATAATATAAATCATATAAATATATATATAAATTAAAACACTCAATAATCATGTGTAGTTTTCAAAATAATTATTCCACTATTTAAAAAATAATTTTCTTTTTTTTTAGTTCTTAACCTACTTTACAATAATCACGGATTTTTTAAAAATTTATTTTTGAATAATGACATTTTTACAAATGTCAAAAATTTCTAAAATAACAACATTTTTTGAAGAAATTTATAAAAATAATGCTTTAAAAGTATAATGTAGATTTACTTTGAATTTACATTAATTTATAAAAAAAATTAATTCAAATTTACTTTAAATAAAAATATATTATTTTTAAAAAATGTATTATTTTTAAAAAAATTTAAAAATTATATTTGTAAATAAAATGAAACCCATTATTTTCATAATTAAGCTCATCATTAATTATTTTTCGAGGTATGGGAAGAACATGGTTGATAGATGGGTCGCGGCTCACATGATCCGGGCATGTGTGGTAGTCCACGAGCTGCAAAACCCCATAAGACAATTCGAACCCAACCCACCTCTAATGTTTAGTAATGATCGAAGTACTTTAAACACTTGTTAGTTTAAAAGATTAATTAATGGCTTTAATTTTGTAATTATTATTTGGTTAATAATGCATTAACAAGTAGTTTAAACACAACCATGATTTAAGCCAGTAATATCCGAAATATTAGCCCCTAACTCCCATTTTCTTTTTCATAAATAATTAAATAAAAACTAAATAATAAATTAATAAAATAAAAATAAATGGCATCATTAATAGCCTCCTCCTTTACATTCGTTTAACCACTCGTTGTTAAAGCTTTTCTCGCTCGCTATTTCTATATTTCTTTTCCTTTTCTGTTTCTCTGATTCGGTGTTTGATCCGTCGTTTCCTTTTTGAAGAGCTTAGTGTTGTTTTTCTCTTCTTGTTTTTATGAAAGAGTGTTGTTTGCTTCTGTAATGAATTCGGTACTGGTTCGTTGATTTTTTTTGACTGATTAATTGGATTTGATCGAGGTTTTTGAGGTCGATCTGGTGATTATTGGGTTGGTTTTGGATCCATCATGACAGCCGGCGGTGGCGGTGGCGGTGGCGGTAATCAATTGATCTCCGTTCATCCCGAGGACCTCAAGTTCATTTGTATGTTCTCTTTCTAATGCAACTTAATTTATGCTAATTAATTCATTTAAATTTTTCATAATGTTTTTTAGACAATCAAAGGAGCCTTTTCTATTGTTGGTAAAGTATTTGAGATAGAATTAGCTTGTTGGTCTATATATTAGCATCTTGACCACGGCAAAAACAAAAAGATAATTTCCCTGTCAATTACATAAGGTGTCGATCATGGGAGATGTTTGTGGATTAAGAACTATCTTGGATTCAGCATTATTCTAGTAATCTTTCTAAACCCATTACCTTTTCCTTATACTCGGGGAAAAGTTCCAGCATCAAGAATTTGTCTCACAAGATTGTATGAAGTTGGTTTACTTGTGTGTGTATAGAGAGAGAGAGAGAGAGAGAGAGAGAGAGATAGATTTAATTTACCCTTTCTTTAAAATGCTGTGCCTTCCAAAACCAATGTTTCAGTGGTGTATTTTATTAGGGCGTTCTTATTTGTTTGAAAATACAAAATTTTCTTTTGTGATAAAATTGTGTTGTTTGTGTGCTCAGTTGAGCTGGAAAAGCAATGCTTTTGTGATCTTAAAGTTATGAATAATACCGAGCATCATGTTGCTTTTAAGGTACTTTCTCCATTACTGCATAGTGGTTCTTGATCGTATTTTGATGTTGTTAGTAATTGTTATTGATTACATTTTCTTCATTGTTAGGTTAAAACTACTTCACCGAAGAAATACTTTGTCAGGCCCAATACTGGTGTTATACAGCCTTGGGACTCATGTGTCATCCGAGGTACTCCTCCTTTAGCATTTCAATCTTTCATGACCTTTATCGCCAAGAGAAAAGTTTTCCTTCGTGCTCCAATCAACATCTCATTGATAGCACTTTATCTACTCCTTGAAATAGATATTCTTTTTTCTGCAACTAAATATGTGTGCATCAGGGTAGTTATTCATGATGACGACATGACATTGTGCCACAAATAAATGTAAACGGAGTCGTTATTATTGAAATGCATCGGTTGGCCTTGGTCATTCTTTTATACTTGCTTGCATGCCATGTAATAGTGGCTCTTGGTTTTGAATCAATCATCACATTTTATATTGCTTTAATTGTTCATATGGTTCCTCGCACAACTAACTGCTCTACTGTCAGTTACTCTTCAACCCCAACAAGAAGCTCCTCCAGATATGCAATGCAAAGATAAGTTTCTGTTGCAAAGTACAATAGTGCCTGCACAATCTGACGTTGATGAGCTTCCAGCTGATACTGTAAGAATGTCAACTTGGAGAAGGAAATGCCTTACTTTGATTGCTTTTTGTTAAATGTTCCTAATTTATTGCAAATGATTTTTGATTATTTTTCCAGTTTAACAAGGATGGTAGTGGAAAAACTGTAGAGGAGCGCAAACTTAGAGTTGTATATGTTGCTCCATCTGGCCAAAAAACCTCAGAAGATGAGGCATTAAGGAGCTCCTCGCAGAATGTTGAAGCCAACCCTGTGAGTTTCTCGATGTCTTTGCTATATTACATAATTTTTAAACAATCTTTCCTCAGCTCACTGGTTCATAGATTCATTCAAGCTTGTGTTTTTTTTTTTTTTATCTATTTAACAATTCCAATCAAGGATGGTGGTAAACAAATTTTCATTAACCACCAAAGAAGTCCTTAGGTATGATGATATCTAGTGCTAAGCGATGGAAATTGTTAATAATATAATTCATTGTCATTAAAGATTAGTGATAAACTGGGGGGTGGCCTTTTCTTTTTTTTTTTTCTCATTTTTGCAGATTCTGAGAATTCCTATTTTGTGGTTTTCTCGGTTGTTTGGAAACTATTATAGGATTTTGATAATGATAAGTTGATCATTTATTGTTTATATGTGGAAATATACCAGCTGACGAGCACAGGTGCAAAATTTTTGAGTTGGGAGAGCAATTATTACTGTGATCTTTAGTTTTGATCCACGTGCATGCCCGCTGTATATAATAATAGACTGCAGCGTATACTTGATTTTGATTTTTTCCTGGAGTTTGGCACGCTTTTTTTAAACTTTTGTTCATTCACTCTCTCAAGGAACCAAATAGGCTTACTGCCATAACTGATAAAATTTCCTTTGCAACTAAAATCAGGCTTTACAGCGGGCAAAGGATGAAAGGGATGCGGCTGTTAAACAGACTCAGCAACTCCAACAGGAACTTGTTAGTGCTCTTGCTATACTTGATTTGCTCATGCATTTTCAGCTGTTAAACTAGCGGACTTGCATGTTTCAAAAATTTGTTTCCCGAGCAGTTTTTTTCCTTGAAAATTTACCAGAATGAATACACTTAGCATTTATAACCCTTCTGGAGTGTGCTTTAGTCTTAAATACCCAATATGCAGTTTTGGTCAGAAAAATCTCAAACAACTTGTGTTAATTTCTGTCATGCAGGATATGATGAAGAGACGAAGATATAGGAAAAACAGCCCAGGCTTCTCCCTGACATTTGCATTTGTTGTGGGGCTCATTGGAATCATGCTTGGCTTCCTCCTGAACCTCCTATTGTCTTCACCATCAACATGATGATACGACACCCACCTCAGGATATCGGGAGACTAGTTTTCGTATTTATATTGTTTGTGCAAGTTCTGGTTGAATTGAAAGGGCTTCCAGTTATTCTCTCCTACTGTACATTGATCACTGCAACTGTTGGGTCCGCATATTTATATACACATATATTCATTGCATTTATATGTTTCTTTTAGTGGGGAAATAGTTTTATTTCTTTGATCTGTTATCGTTATGATTCATCAAGTGATAGTTTTACTGCAGTCTTTGAAATGATCTTTTTGCCCCTCTGTTTCTGACCAGTATGGCAAGTCCCCATCTTTGTGAGTAGTGATTTTCCCAATTCTTTATTTGCTCATCAAAGCTATTTTCACTTAGCATCAAATTGATTCTAAGCACACCCATGCTTTAGTTCAATGATATTTCAGTGGTTCAGAAACAATAGCTAGCTATGATCTGGTTGAAGACGAGAAGATCCCATAAATTATTTATGTAATATTTGTACGTAAAAATCAAACAAAATTTATATGGCAGATTTTGCGTGATAATTGATTGTCAACAGACTATGCTCATCTGAAAACACATGCACTATAGCAATACTCTTTCCACCAAGATAACAAATTTCAACAGATGATTGTAAATTGATTATTTAGTCTGACTATTTTCCATCACACAGTACATAAAAGTCCAGATTGAATACTACGAACAGTATTCAACAGAATATACATATACTAGGCAATCAAATTACTCTTCATGGATCACCAAACTGACACAGGTGGAACCCTCAGACTGTAGGGTTGTGGAAGCCGTGAGGTTGGTGATGCTACCAACAGCACTCTCTTGTCCCCATATGGAAGGCTTGGGTGGAATCTGTAAGCTTTCAACATCTCCTTCAAGCATCTCTATCACTCGCCGCATTGAAGGACGGTTTACAGGATTCACTTGTATACACCACAAAGCCACTATGAACATCTTTTTGGTCATCTTCCTTTCCTCTTCTGTAGCATTTGCCAGCATCTCTGTTTCTATTTCATTTCCTTCACTGTATTGCTCATGTACCCACAAAGGAAAGAAAGCTTGATTTGAACCATTTGTGACA
>CANYBF012690915.1:0-16731 GCA_948192965.1 Dalechampia spathulata | reverse complement strand
CTGGAAGCTGAAACCAGCAAGAAAGAAACGACATTGCCAACTTCACCAAACGGTAGTGCAGATTCTGCAACTTCGGTTGTTGAGTCATCCTGAAGGAATGCAGCCAACTATTGCATGTGCTGCGATTATGTACAAGGCCAGTCCATTGTAATATTTGTAGTTATTTCCTTGATAGAATTGTGTGATGAAAGAATAAAGACTGTCATAGGAGTAGATTCTAAGTAATGTAACTACTGTTGAGACATATTCTGCAGAAATCAACACTGGATTTTAAAGCTATGTTTTCTGAACAAGTTTTTAGTGTATAATGAAGAACAGATACAACAGCCAATGGAATTATGATAACATGATTTTCTTTGATGATTCATTTGGTAAGAAGTCGTATAGCAAGAACTTTCTGAATCCATCAGCATAAAATTCACAATAGTTCTTTCTAAATTTCTAAGGACCCACTTGTGAAGTTTTAATGTTGGCGGAGAAAAATGCATCGCGGACGTTGTCAATACTTTATCCACTGATTGTAACAGTCAACGGTGTCTGAAGATTCAAAGAAACAAGCATGAAAAGGAGTGCAGAGGCAGTCTTCCTCAGCAGGAACTGATCTGTTGATTTGTCAACTCGTTAGATGAAGTCTTGGGCTTTGAGTGAGTCAATATTACATTTACAAACCCAACCCGTAAGATCCTTCGAAACAAAACTATCAAACCGTAAGATTACTTTTAATCAAATCAGCTTGAAAAAACTTTAAATGATTGAATTCATGAGTTGACTTGTTGATCAATTATTAATTGTTTAATTTTCAGATTATGATTCTTGTATTTCACCTATTTATATTTATATACTGGAGTGAAGACCACTAAGATCTAAAATATATTACACTTTTATACGTAAATGAATTAACATTGATCATTTCTTCAATCACTCTGCTTCCAAAATCATAGCTAGTTCTTGATGACCATTCTTCCTAGGCATTGCTGTAGGACCTCCAGCGGCGAAAGGATTAGGAGGGATTGTTAATTTGTCAAAGTTTCCTTCGAGCATCTGAACTACACTAGTCATTGATGGACGATCAACAGGGTGCCACTGTATGCACCAGAGTCCTACGATTGCCAGCTTCCTGGAAATTTCTGCATCTCCTTCTTCCTCTATTCTGATTCTCAGCTCTTCTCCTTTATCCAGTTGCTTGTATACCCATTCTGGAAAATATACCAGACTGTTCTTTTCTACTGTTGCATCACGGTTTTTCCTTCCTCCAACCATTTCCAGCAACACCATTCCAAAACTGTAAACATCTGATTTATATGTTATATGACACGTTTCCAAAGTTCCAGGAATATACTTCAGGTGCAATGTAGCCCATTGTTCCTCTAGCAGCAGTCATTGAAATAGCACTTTGATCCTTGGAACATATCTTTGCCAGGCCGAAATCTGAAATCTTAGGATTGAAATTTTCATCTAATAAGATGTTATGAGGCTTGATATCGAAATGTAGGATTCGATGATCACACCCTTGATGCAGATACTGAATTCCTTTGGCTATGCTAATAGCAATATCCTGAAGCTTGTTCCAACCAAGGTGGAGAGTTTCACCATATCCTGAAGATATAAATTTTTCCAGGGATTCATTTGGTAGGTACTCGTATACGAGAGCTCTTCTAAACCCATCTGCACAATAGCCAATAAAATGAACCACATTGATATGATGGATGCTTCCCATGGTTCCAACTTCATTGATGAACTCTTCTCCATTTCCTGTCGAATTGTTGAGGATCTTCACAGCTACAAATACCTCATCAGAAAGTTTTCCTTTGAAAACCGTTCCATAAGCTCCCTGTTCAAGTTTGTCCTTGAACTGATTTGTAATCGCTTTTATATCTGTGTAAGAATACCTTGTGGGTTTAAGAGCCCTGTAATTTTCCAGGAATTTTTCAATCCTTGCTTGATTTTCTTCATGTGCTCGGCGAGCGTTGTAGATGCGGTAGAGGGCAAATGCTAGTAGTACTAGAAGAAGCATACCCAGAGATACCTGCGGGCAAAACATTTCTAATCAAAGATCACTATCAGCTGAAGAAGACAAAATACATATTTGAATGTCAGTTGTAAAGAGATATCTCACCTGTGGCAATTAACTTGGTTTTGATACCTGCAGAAAGTAATACTGTCATTAGTCCGATATGTAATTCGAAAAGTACCCACAAGTGGAAAGCATGAAATCAACTTATATATGGTGTACCTTTAGCAGATGCATTAGTCATAGGCTTGTCATAACATTCCGTTTCAGATGTGCTGCTGTTCTTCTTCAACTTGCAGAACTTACCGTGACTTTCACAAAATCCGCATGCTGGCATGACCCAATTCAGGCGTAGAAAATTTGCCCCGTCAACCATCTCATTTGGAATCGATGAAATATTAAACATCTTGGTGCAGTGTTCCAGGTACACGAAACTGATGGGATCATCAGATGTAAAAGCATAAACATCATAGCCTGGAGTCCTAAGGCAAGGCATCTGAACATGCATTTGTCGATCTATAGATGAACAATTAAAGAAGAACAAATTATAGCGGGAGTCATCCATGAACTGGAAAGGAGTGGAAGACAAATTGAAGCTGGAGTTTAACAGGTATCGTGGAAGGCATTTATCAGGGTCGGACGTGAAAACATACTGAGATGCATAATCAATTTTATCGATGTAAAGTTTCACTGAATTTGGCAACTCTAGTAATAGGCGATGCTTCTTGCAAGATAGAGCAAATCCTGGATGGCCACAGTGGTCTGGTTGCTTACCCTGGAGCCAGAAAGGAAATCGGATGATTGGTCCATGTCTTCCACATCTCGATTCCTGGCAGTCGTCAAGTCCAGTTACCTGGTTTACAAGAACTACCAACAACAAGCCAAAGAAAGAGAGACCCATTTCCAAGACTTAGATTGATTTTGAGGTTAGCAACTTTGTTGTCCTTTTCAAAAATGTGATTTAGTCGTTCCATTCTGTAACTTATTACTTCCACATTGCCTGGTTGACTTCGTAGCCCAGGAAAAAATATCTTATGAACCCAGTCCATGTTTCAGACTATGGGGAATGGTTTGTTCATTCAAACAAATATCGAAGAAAATCAAAAGTCAGATTTGGAATATTGCAGTGGATCAGTCTTATCCCTAAAGATGGACACGATTTCTCAATCATTGCCTGCCCATGATTTCTTTAAGAGTCAAAGGCAGATATGGTCGTAGTGTTGAGATTTTAAGTATCATTTATGTATTATTCTAATGGGCTTTTGTAGAAATGTAGCTTAATTTGGAATATAATATTCTCTTTTCCATTACAATGGATTAAAAAATGTAATAGTTGAAAGTCAAACAGCGACATTGTCATGTGCAGCTTTCTTGCTTTCCCTTCGATTCCATTACGGAAATGGACATGTGATAGGGTTCATCAGAAGACAGGGAATGCACATTTACACCACTAGCCTTGTTAAATTTAATGAATTACATGCAAGTCAACGTGGCCAACTCCATGCTTGTCACTCCCATTGTTTTGTTTTCACCATTTCTGAATTGTGATTCAATCAGTCTGTTGATATGTCAGGAAGAAGAAGCCATCTCTTTGCTGGTTTATTGGCCCTTGTTTCCCTGGTGACGGTCCTTCCATTTTCCAGAGCACAAGCTAGCCGTCTTTGTGCATCTTCATCCTGCGGAAATATAAAGAACATCAGATTACCTCTCCGGTTAAAATCTGACCCAAAAAACTGTGGATACCCTATCTATGAGCTGTATTGTGAGAACGATGAAACGATCTTATACCTGTTCTCAGGCAGATACAGGGTCCTGTCCATCAACTACCACAACTTCACCGTCAGAGTGGTCGATGCTGCTGTTCATGATAAAAATTGTTCTTCCGTGCCTCAATATTCCTTAATCGGAGGCAACTTCACCGACCCAAATTGTTGGTTCGGATACGATTACATAGTGCCAAGGTCCATGATTGTGTTTATGAAGTGCGAAAATCCTGTAAACTCTCCTCTTTATGCAGATGCCTCTGCTTGCACTAACGGAAGGTATTCTCATGTTATGGTTAGTAGAGATGAAATGAGTAATATTGAGGACTCGTGTACTGTAGAGCTGGTTTCTATGTCTTCCTTGATGAGAAAAGTTGGGAAGAACTATTCCTATATGGATATCCACAATCAGCTGGCATTCGGCTTCGAGCTTAGATGGTTTGACGTTGATTGTGACTTTTGCAATGGAGAGGAAAAGTGCTACGCTGTTGGCAACAGTTCTCCCTGCAACTCACCTGGTATGCAGTATATGTATCTCTTCACAGGAGAAAATAAAAACCAAAATCACTACTTTTTCTTATTTGTGATGAATTATTACAAATATTATGCTCAAGTTATGCTGTTTTTTAATCAATTTCAGGGATTTTTGCTTCCCTGATTGCACATATCAGATCATTTCTTTCCCAGCTTAAATTCTGTATGCATTTTTCTCTCTGCCTTACAATGTTTAATGAAAATACAAACTAAGGCGAGATAATACGATATATTAAGTTTGGATTTTGTGCCTGAGCCTTCTTAACTAACCTGTTTGATGTTCTTCTTCTGCAGTTCGCTTGTTGATTCTTCTCATCTTAGGTAAGAACATGAACATGCAAAAAAGTCAGAGCCTTGAAAACTTCAGTGACTTGTCAGGTCTTTAATGCACCTGTTTCCACTCAGAATAGCTAATACCTTGTCTGTTTTCTTTCTCTTCATGAAATTCCTGTTCAGCATTGCTACTTGCAGCAAGATTCGTATTTTGTGGTCCCTTTGCGTTCGCATTCTTGATCTATAAATGGCGAAAGAGGCATTCATCAATGTATGATAGTATTGAAAAATTCCTGGAAAGTCAGAATAATTTCATGCCTATAAGGTACTCTTATATGCAAATTAGAAGAATGACCAATAATTTCAAGGACAAGTTGGGACAAGGAGGCTATGGATCAGTATACAAAGGGAAGCTTCGCAGTGGTTGCCTTGCAGCAATAAAAATTTTAGGCAAGTCCAATGCAAATGGCCAAGACTTCATTAATGAAGTAGCAACCATTGGAAGGATTCATCATGTTAATGTGGCACGCCTAATTGGTTTCTGCGTTGAGGGATCCAAGCGTGCCCTTGTATATGAATTCATGCCTAATGGATCACTTGATAAGTACATTTTTAATTGTGAAGGGTATGCTTCATTGAGTTGGAGGAAAATGTATGAGATTTCTTTTGGAGTCGCTCATGGCATTGAGTACTTGCACAGAGGGTGTGAGATGCAAATTCTACATTTTGATATCAAACCTCACAACATTCTTTTGGATGAGAATTTTATTCCAAAAGTTTCAGATTTTGGACTTGCTAAATTGTATCCAACAAATAACAACACAGTCTCTCTTACTGCAGCAAGAGGAACAATGGGATACATTGCACCTGAATTGTTCTACAAGAACATTGGCGGGGTTTCATTCAAAGCCGATGTCTACAGTTTTGGAATGTTATTGATGGAAATGATCGGGAAGAGAAAAAATTGGAATCCGATGATAGATCCTTCTTCAAGCCAAAGTTACTTTCCTTTCTGGGTTTATAACCAAATGATTGATGAAAAAATTGTAGTGGGAGATGCCACAGATGATGAAAGGAGTATGGTAGAGAAGATGATCATAGTAGCATTGTGGTGCATACAAATGAAACCCAGCAGTCGTCCTCCAATGAATAAAGTAATACAAATGCTTGAAGGAGATCTAAAAAATCTAGAATTGCCTCCTAAACCTCTTCTTTATCCAGAGGAAACGCCAAAGAATGAAGAAGAATATACAGACGAAGGATGGTCATCACCTTCATCTTCTCTGTTACGTCACTCTGCTGAAAACATTGATCTTGCCAAGCCTACATTTCTGGACTCGTTGTAAAATCCTTTGTACATGACATAATAAGAGTTAATGTTCTTTAATTTACTCAAAAGTGACATGGCTTTTAAAGAAATTCAATATCAGTGCTGAAAGCATATACACAAATTTATGCTGAAAATTAGCAGTACTTGCTTCAGAATCACTTCGTTTCTGTCTCGGATATCACTGCTAACCGATCTTGGTGGGGATGCCTCCTTGCCATATTTATATCCGTTCCTGTAACACCTGCAGAAGCAATTGTAGCAGCAGTCGAGCCAAACGGATTAGGAGGCATAGTTAACTTGTTTCCATCTCCTTCCAGAATTTCCACTACAGCTTTCATTGAGGGGCGATCCATGGGGTGCCATTGTATGCACCATAATCCAATGAATATGAGTTTCTTTGCGATCTTTTCGTCATCCTCTTCTTTGATCCTGATCCGCAGCTCTTGTCCTTGATCGAGACGATTGTATACCCACTCTGGAAAGTAGACTTGGCTACCATCTGCCATATCTATGTTCTTCCTACCCCTCACCATGTCTAGCAACACCATTCCAAAACTATAAACATCGGATTTATAGGAGACGTTCCCAAAGTTTCTAGAGAAAACTTCAGGCGCAATGTAGCCCATTGTGCCCCGAGCTGTAGTCATGGAGATGGCGCTTTGATCCTTGGAGCATAACTTGGCTAGGCCAAAATCAGAAATCTTAGGATTGAAATTTTCATCCAACAATATATTGTGAGGCTTGATATCGAAATGAAGAATTCGTTGATCACAACCTTGGTGAAGATACTCAATCCCTCTGGCCATGCCAAGAGCAATATCATGAAGCTTCTCCCAACCAAGAGGAATGTCCTTCTCATCATTTGAGAACACGAATTTTTCAAGCGACTCGTTTTGTAAGTACTCGTAAACTAGAGCTCTTCTAAATCCATCAGCACAATATCCAACCAAACGGACCACATTGACATGATGAATTCTGCTCATTGTTCCCACTTCATTAATGAAGTCTTCTCCATTTCCTGTTGAGTTGTTGAGTACCTTCACAGCCACAAAGACCTCACTAGAAAGGCCTCCTTTATACACGGATCCATATGCTCCTTCCCCTAACTTGTCCTTGAAATGATAGGTGATCCTTTTTATGTCAGAATACAAATATCTAGCTGGCTTGAGAGCTTTGTAATCCCCAAGAAAATTTTCAATCCTTCTTTGATTTTCTTTTTCTGCTCTGTCTAAGTTGTACATACGAAAAAGTATAACCCCAACTACCACAAGAAGAAATGCACCTATAACTATACCTGCAAACAACAAATTTAGATGGTTAGAAGATGCAATGTTCTAACCATAAGTTTAAAATGGCGGCATTCCCACTAGCTTACCTGCAATCATTAACTTGAATCCAATACGACTAGGTTGTTTAGGCTTCTCCACACACTCAGTTTCAAATCTAGTAGTGTTGTTCCTGAATCTGCAGTAAGTGCCTTGTTCCTCACAGATCCCACAAGCTGGGCGAGTCCAATTAAGTTGAAGAACATTGTCTCGGCCAATGAATTCTAAAGGAACTGATGAAACATTATACATCTTGGTACATGATGTAAGATCAATGTTCATAACAGTAGATTCACTGATAAATGCATAAACATCATACCCAGGAACGCTAAGACAAGGCATAGCCAAGTACGATTTTCTATCTGAAGATGAACAGTTAAAGAAGTAGTAATCAGACTGGATGAAATATCCATACTTGAAAGGAGTGTTGGATAGATTGAAGTTTAAAATCTGTTTTGGAAGACAATTATTGGGGTCAAAGGTATAAAGAACCTGAGAAACATAATCAATTCTATCAACATAGAGTTTGACAGAATTTGGGAGCTCAAGCAATGTCTGTCGTGATTCAGTGCAAGATAGATCAAACCCAGGATAGCCGCAGTAATCTGGTTGCTTGTTCTTGATTCTGAAAGGAAATCGAATTGATGGGCCATGATTTCCACATCTTGATTCTTGACAAAGATTGGAACTTTGTCCATGGTTAATATGGAAAAGAAGTAGAATAAACAGGCAAAAGAAAGAGAGATTCATTTCAAAGGGATGAATTTTATGAACTGGGTTGTTATGATTTCAAGCAATTAGATTGGACTTGAATGGCTGGTGGGGCGAGAGTGGTCCATAAAGGCGAGAGTGGTAAATTCATGAATTTACCAGCACCGCCGCTGTTTTCTTGAATACGACTAGTCAAAGGTGGGAATTTTCAATAACTTTCTTTAGAGAGATAAAGAGTTGGAGTCTTCAACTTGCCAGTATGGGTAATTGTTCGTCGCGACTTGGTCTCGGTGACTATAATTTTAAACGAAGAAGAAATCAAAAGTAGTTTTCGACCATCCAGAGAGCGCAAAAGTTGACTTGTTAGAACAGTTGAGTGATGACCGAAACGCTGTACTCTTTCAAACAAGGAAACTACTTTTTTCAGACATTAATTGCATAAGCATTACCCAAATTTTTTGGTTTGGTTTGGTTTGGTTTCAAATCTCTCTCTCTTTTTGTTCAAAAAAACTAATTTCCTTCTCACTCGTCTTCTTCCTCTATGCTAACATCAAATCATTTCTTCCATGTTCTTTCCGGTCTTGTTCTTCTTTTTTTTGCAAGATACTTCCAAACCTGCAATGCCCAGCTGACCCACATCTGTCCTGCTTCTTCTTGCGGTAACATCCGCAATATTAGCTACCCTTTTCGATTGAGAGGCGACCCACAATACTGCGGGTTTCAATCATATGAGCTATCTTGCGAAAACAACAAAACCGTACTGTACATGTATTCAAGCAAGTACTATGTCCAAGCTATTGATTACTACAACTCCTCCATTAGAATTGTTGACGCTGCCATTGATAAGGATGACTGCTCTTCACTTCCTCGATATTCATTGACTGGTGCCAATTTCAGCTTTGGCCATCCATACACCACTATTGCACCATGGTGGAGTTACGATTTCAACATATCACCAAAGTTTAAGCTTACGACGTTCTTGAAATGTGCAAATCCAGTGGATTCTCCTCTTTATATAGATACTGGTCCTTGTATTAGCGGGAATTATTCTTATGTTATTGATAATTTCGTCAGTGTAGCAGATGTAGTGAATTTCTGCAGAGTAGAGTTGATGCTTTTGTCGTCAGCACCGGCTAGGGTTGGCAAGAATGTTTCAGTGCTTGACATTCATAAAGATTTGGCATATGGGTTCAAAATCTGGTGGAATCGGGTTATTTGTGTAAACTGTAAAGGAAGGGAAGAGTGCTTTCTTGAAAATGGCTTTGGCCCTGACTGCTCTGAAGGTACAAGAAGATTTTATGTTCTCAATTCTGTCTTTCAATTTCGTGTTCTGTTTTGCGGATTGATGCATAAAATTGGTACAGATAATACAACAGGACATATATAATTGAGAAGCATATCCCAAGAAACAGCATAATGGATTTTAAAAATGACTATAGAGATCAAACTGACTTGGTTACACAATTCAGATATTTGATTTACCTGGTGAATTTGGGATTTCTATTGCAAGTTTTAGCTCTGCTTCTTAAGCAGTGAATACGGATGTATACACACTTTGCAAGAATGAGCTGATGGGTGTTCCGTTTTCAATCGTTGCAGGGTTCACTTTCAGCTACTTGATAGACCAAATAAGAGGTAAGCTTCATTATACAGTCCTTATGAAATGGTTTTCTTCTCCTTCTTTTCTACTCGTAAATTACCATTACCGCACTCACAGCTTTAATTTTCCTCTTCTGCAGCTGGCCGGTGGTTGATCTTACTAATTATCGGTAAGTATCATACCTTTCTAGACAATGACATTATGCTTAAATGTGAAAACGGAACATACATGGGAGGATTGTGGTGCTTGTGGCAATGTTCTTTTAATTCTTAAAACACCAGAAAGAATCTCATTTTTGCCTCTGAAATTTTCTTGTCCAGGAGCAATGGTTATGGCAAAACATATCTTCTGCACTCCTTGTGCATGGGCATTCTTGGTCTATACATGGTCGAGGAGGCATGTATCCATGTATGACAGCATTGAAGAATTCCTGCAAAATCATAATAACCTTGCTCCGGTCAGGTATTCTTACTCGGATATCAAGAAAATGACCAATGGATTTAAGGAAAAGTTGGGTGAAGGCGGGTATGGGTCGGTATATAAAGGGAAACTTCGCAGCGGCCGCTTTGCAGCAATAAAGATGTTAGGCAAGTCCAAAGCAAATGGCCAAGACTTTATCAATGAAGTAGCTTCTATTGGACAGGTTCATCATGTTAATGTCGTGCAACTGATTGGTTTTTGTGCTGAAGGATCGAGACGTGCTCTTGTATATGATTTCATGCGTAATGGATCTCTTGATAAATATGTCTTATCTCGAGAAGGAAATATTCAATTGAGTTGGAAAAAGATGAATGAGATATCTCTTGGAGTTGCTCGTGGAATCGATTATCTACATCGAGGTTGTAAGATGCAAATTCTACATTTTGATATTAAACCTCATAATATACTTCTTGATGAGAATTTTGTTCCGAAAGTTTCCGATTTTGGACTTGCCAAACTTCAAGCAACAAGTGACAACACTGTGACTCTAACTGCTGCAAGAGGAACAATAGGATATATAGCACCGGAATTGTTCTACAAAAACATTGGTGGTGTTTCATACAAAGCTGATGTTTATAGTTTCGGAATGCTGTTGATGGAAATGGTCGGAAAGAAGAAAAACTCGAACGCAGAAGCAGAACATTCAAGCCAAACTTACTTCCCTGACTGGGTCTACAATGAAGTCATTGATGGAAAAGTTGAAATTGGAAATGCTACAGAGGATGATAAAATGATAGCAAAGAAGATGATTACAGTGGCATTATGGTGCATACAAATGAAGCCTGGAGATCGTCCTTCGATGAATAAGGTCGTGGAAATGCTTGAAGCAGATCTGGAAAGCACACCCGTACCTCCCAAACCTGCTCTCTGGCCAGAACAGGCACCAGTCGATGATGATGACGACGACGACAACTATACCGACGAAACATGGTCATCATCAATGTTGCTTGATTCCTCCGAAGCAACTAGTTTACTCGCAAATTCATGTTGATTGATCGAAATTTTTATGTAAATGTTTTGATCGAGTTCAATAATTAACGTGAAATTAACAAAGTTTAGTGTTAATTATGGTTATATTAGTATTGAATTGGCAATAATAATATTTAACCTGCAATCCATGATAAATTGATCTTGGGAAAATGTTATGTTTGATATAAAACTATATACTAAATTTACGAATTCGAGCCATATAATACTATCATTTATATGTTATAGTAATCAAATAATGCATAGATTCAACTAGCAGCATCAGATTGATTTTATCTTTGCTCTGGTTTTTAAAGAAAAAGGGTTGGAGCTGTCACTTCGGAAACTCTTATGCTTGTGATGAACATGCCACCGCTTCCGGGTTACTACTCTCTTCAGTTCTGGCCTGTCCAATAAGAATGGACCCGAGTCCAAGTCATCTATGGTTCGTTTTTGAAGTTATTTCTTTTAACTAGACCTTTATCCTTCTTCGTCTTTTTCCCTGGTAATGTTCCCATGACACACCAACGCACAATACCCAATCGTTCCTGGTGTTTATGCGTTTCCAAGCGTTTTCTTAGAGTTTAATAAATTAAAGCTATAGAATGTAATTTATGAAAATTTTAATTATTAATTAATTAAATTAAATATAAGATAGATATAGATATATATATATATTTGTATTTCAAGCTTAAATAAATATTCATACATAAAAATATATTAAATATAATTTATTCATAAATTTTATCTAATAATTTAAAATTTAATAAATTTTCTCGAGTTATATTCATTATAATTTTAAGAATATTTCATCATAATATTAATTGGGAATTCGTAATCATTAGGGCACCCCATTTTCATTACGCTTTACCTGATCAGTGTTTTGCGGTTTGATGATCTTCTGAAGGACAAAAAAAAAAATGAGTGGACGGTGATGATAATAGACAGGTGTAAGCTTCGATTATCAAAAACCACGTGCTAACTTTATCTTTTAAAAAAAAAATAAAATATATCCAACAACCGCTTTTCATGATACCATTTACTTTTTTAATACGTATGTTTAACTAATTTCGATCTTAATTATATGTTTATTAAATTATCCATGTGATGTACGTTCTTATGATATGCCAAAATTAACTCATCATAATCTTCTTTAAATGTTTGGTTCACCGTTGATGACTTCAATTATATTATAATTTAAAATATGGAATGGTTGAAGTTTTTTTATCATTAAATTTATTTGGTTTAAATGCTAATTCAGTATAATTTATAGTTAAAACTCACTTAAATTTAATAATCAAATATATTTTTTAAATTATTAAATATTTCTAATTTTATATTTTTAATTATGAAAATTATCTTTATTATATATATATTATTTATTTAAATAATTCAATAGTAACTTTTTATTATGGATGCAAATGAGTTTATTTACTCTAAACTTGATTCAATTAAATTTTATTTAAATTTATTTAGTAAAATTTATTTAATAAATAAGTCGAATTTAAATTAGATAGTACTTCATTTGTTTAAACTCACAAACTATCTTATTAATTTATGTAAATAAATTTAAATTTAAACATATAATCTATAAATTTACGATTATATAAGTGTATAAAATTATTTTTAATTTAATTATTAATATAAAATTTAAATATTTATAAAATACAATAGTTTTATTAATAATTTTTTAAATAAAAAATATAAATTTTATTTTATAATTTATGTTTATTAAAATCATTTAAACTCATGATACATTTAAAAAATTAAAAAATTTAAATTAAATTTATTTAAATGAAATTTAAATAAGATAAAAATCCAATTTAATCAGATTACACCCCAATTGAGAACCAATGATATTTTTTCACATGTTTCATCCATCTACAACAGCTGTTCGTAGGGCATCAAATTGGCCTTTAAAATTACTTGTACGGTATAACAAGAAGCTGTTCATATTATGAATATTGATGGAACAATTATCAATAAAATGGTATGTCTATGATTAATCTTCATGATTAATAGATTTTTAAAAAATTAAAATATTTATATTTTTTTAATCATAAATAAGATGAGATTCGAATCTAAACATAAAAAGCAATCGAATATTGTGAATCATTATTCAAATAAAATAGTACGATTTTCTGTCGTTGTTTTCGTCCAAAAATAAAAAGTACTCCAATATGCTTTCCTTCCTCTTTTTTTTTTTTTGTTTTTGGCCTTTTGGTTTCTTCCTTTTCTCATATTAATGTAGTCCAACGATGGTTTGCTGAGATTTACAATCAAATTAAATATTTTTTTAATTATTTTAATTCCTTTTTATCTTAGTTTTTAATTAATTTAATTTTTCAATTTAAACCCTAATTTACACAACATTAATAGATTATACTAATTTTCTCTTTCATGAATAATTTCTTATAATATACATGTTTATATTTTACTTTAGCAAGCAAGTCGGTCCATGAAATTTGGACCTTTTAATTTATATAAAAAAAAACTGTATGATGACAAACAAATATTAAAGAAAAAAATTATTATTAAAAATATGATTTCTTCTTTCGGTTACGTTGCTTTCGCTTATTATTCGATTTGGACTTGTTAGGTTTCTCTACATTATCTCTCTTCTTTTAGAAAAAAAAAAAAGAAACTGATTATTCCTTTGCGAGAATCAAGGGGACCACCACCAAAGACTTAACAGGGCTTTTAAGCCACGTGGTACGATATAACACATTACAGGTGTGTTGCCATATCTTAGTTTATAATAATTTAAATACTTCATTTACATACCAGACATGGTACTATTATATATTTGATAGCGACCGTGTGGAAAATGAGAAAGACCCAACTTATCACATTAGCCTATAGCACCCACCCATCTAACCCAACTAAACAATTAATTTTTTTTGTTTGATTATACTTTGAATCATATGCTTAATCATATCCAATGACGGTTATCCTATAGAATATTAATGAGTTATCTTTAAATAATTGTTCATCAAATATTGTTAATTAAATTATAATATTGATTTTATTTGATCGATAAAATTTATATTAATTATTTTATAATAAAATTAAGTAAATCGAACCATAATTTAATGTTGTAAATATTTTATGTATATTAAATATATTATAATATTAATTGATTTTTAAAACGTTATAATATCTAGATTCTTACAACATAAAAGCTTATATTTTTATTAAAAGATGATTTCGTTTAATAGATGAAATCCTTGAGTGATAATTGAATTAAATTAAAAATTAATTAATTAAAGCTCCAAAAGTGTCATGATTTGTGATTGCATGATATTAATATTATAACTAAAACCGGCAATGCCATATTCTCTTGGAAACGATTAATCATGTTGGTGTATAAGATTATTAATGGTGCTAAAATTAAATTAAGATATAATCAATGATATTTATTTTAAATTAAAAGATAGCATTAATACTTTTATCGCATGTTTAAAAGTGAACAGGAGCCTTGTAAAGGTAATTATTGTTTTTAATTTACTTTGTATTCTGATTATGCATGTTTCACATTATCATTAAATTATTTAATTTATTTCTGTATTTAGATTACTTTTACGATATGCATGCATTCATACATGATTTATGTTAAACAATACATAAATAAATAACTTTTGATTATTTTTATATTGTATTTTTAAAATTCAAGAATTTATTTTCATGTTATATTTTTGAAAAATGGGCGATAGTTACACCTTCATATTATTAATCACTCATATATTTTGTGGCGGGGAAGAGACGTGACGATGATATTGTTGCCATGAAGTGACCTTAACGCACGGCCAAAAATAATCTATCCAATCATAATTAATCATCGTATACTTTGGGTACTAAAACTAAAATAAAATTTCTCCACGTGGGTTTTAATATTGCCTGGCTGGCACCGACACTCTGTCTTCCTCGTTACAAAACGTGCTCCAGGACCCAACACTTCCATACGTTTTCCGAACTCAAAACTTTTTAAGTAACACTTAAAAACAAATTTTTCAAAAATTTAAAAGGTTTTATTTAATAATAAAATATCTAGTTAATTGCAAAATTATTTATATTATATTTGATACGTAGTTGAATTAGATTTTCAAATTCATTCATTCAATCAATAAATTTGAATATATTCATAATATACTTAAATATATAATTGTTATATACATATATTTCACTTGTTATTTATAAAAATATAAATAAAGTTAAATGGAAAAAATATATTTGAAAGATTATCAGAATGACATATATATCCTATCAATATTCATCATAGCAAGTTTGAATTTTATCTATATAATTAACTTTTTAATTTGATTAATTTGAATATAATATTTATATCTGGATTAAATTTAAAATAATATAAATTTAAATATTAAATCTTAATTATTGATTGATTTTTTAATTTTATTATAATTCAACTGCATAAGTGGTAAAAAATAAAAGAGAATGCAAGCTTATAAATGATATATGATTACAAATATATTATTTATCTATTTAATTTTCTATATTTATGCTGCAAAATAACTTTTTTAATTGAATGATATGATAAATATAAATAATAAATATAAAAAAATAAAAATAATTATTCACAATATTAAAAATTAAATATAATTACAAAAATCATTTTTAACTTTATTTCATGTTTCAAATTAATAAAATTTTGATGGTAGCTTCAACATCAACATATGCATGTATTATTACTACTTAACATTATTAGTACGTGATATTATCAGTAAATTACAATATAATATTAAATAATATTAAAATATAATTGTCACATCTGCATTATTAGCATATTTACATGTTTCCATTTTATGCATGAGAATGAATGATGCATGGAATTAGTATATGCTTTGATATGCTAGATATGTTTATGAGTATGATATGCATGAATGGAATTTCATAAGATATAGAATTCAAAGTGAAAAGAGGTAAAAGAATAGTTTAAAGTGATGAAAATATAGTATTCATGCCTTAAAAAGTGCATTTTGAATGCTTATGAAAGGTGGTCCTAATGATATCTTAGAATGAAATTGATAAGTGAAATAAAATGATTAGATATGTTAAACATGATATTTTATATGAAAGTATAGGTTAGAATGTATATTAGGAAGTAAAAATAAGTTAAGTTGAAAGTAAGGGGTATTTTGGTAATTTTACTTAAAGAGAAGGGTATTTTTGGAAACTAAAAATATGTATGTATGATGTGAGATGTGTGTTATGTATGGTATAATTTATTAAGGAAAAACATTTAATTAAATAGAAAAGTGATAATTAAATGAAGGAACCAATAGGAATCTCACAAATGTCAAGCTCTCATTAGACCATTCTTTAATTAAGTTAATCATTTAATTATATTAGCATTTTCATAAGGAAATTAGGTATTTTTATTCTTCTTCTCCATACCATATGGCCTTCTCTTCTTTCTCTCCTCTTTTCCATTTCAATTCTTACTTTCTACTTATATCTAAGGTAATTTACATGTAGTTTATGTTTTTAATCTTGTTTTTATCTAGTTCTTCTTATGTATGCTCTTTTTGTTTCTTAATATTGGTTGCTGGAGGTTATGGATTTATAAGGGGAGATTTGGTTATGATGAGAAAGTGGAGAATAAGTGTAGGTTTGATAAATTATTGATGGAAGATGGAAAAGGAGGTTTGAATATATAGATTTGATACAATTTTTGTAATGTTATGTGCTTGGAATTGAATTATGTTAAACCCTAGATAGAT
>CANYBF012689811.1:0-12005 GCA_948192965.1 Dalechampia spathulata | reverse complement strand
ACAAAAAGACCTAAATGCAACCCTAATTTGAATCCTGAACTGCACCGGGATGAACCAAGATGCCCGTGAGGGCAAAACGACGAGGAGATAGGCTCGATTCATCCCAATCAATCCGACCGATCCAAAATTAGGGTGCGACACCTCCCTAACACCATGACATGCTATGTTTCAGTAAAATGATAAAATGTTCATGTCATGATGCAATGTTATGCTTCATGTTGCAATATGAATATTAATTCTAGCATATGTCATCATTCATTCATGAAACATTCCTTCCATGATCATTATCAATCATGGAACAATAATAATAGCTCAAACCTCTTATAACATCTAATAAAACATGTATCCATATATTTATATCAAGGTAAATAAGAACTCACCCACCGATTCATTAATAAAGAATCAATTAATAAATAGTACAAACCTGCAATGGACTTTCCTTTATCCAAACCCCTTGGCGATACTTGTAAATCTTCTTTTAAACCACCTATAACATTGTAAAGTATTCATACTTAATAAAAGAAGCAATTCATATGAAGAATAATGATACATTGCATTCTTTCAATCATCATATAAGTAAGTCTATTACTTAACATAATTAAACAATCATAAAGGATTCTTATGGTTGTTCAACTATTACCTATCCTAACTATATGTATACTTATATAATGAACATATAATTCAAGGATAAAATTAGCAACATAAAAATATTTCAAAGTATCCCGAGCTATAAGCAAAGTATTATCCCTTTCTAACCACTTTTTAACACCAACATGTTGTCCCTAATGAGTAGTCTATCTTTCATGAGACTTTTGACTAAATAAATGATATTAAGATAAAATAAGCTATATAACATTAGAAACTAGACTTAAATATCTTTTGAAAAATATATTATTCACCCCAAAACTCATCCAATAAGGCCTTCAACTTGAAATTGAAAGATATGCAAAGTAGAAGGCTACACCAAAACATAAAATCATGTTATCCTCTAGGACCTTTGCTCATTGTGTAAGCATTTTTTCTAAATAAATAACCTCCAATTTAAATGATTCTTAAACCATTGGAAACTAAACTTAAAGATCTTTCCAACGGTATATTACACGTCTAAAAACTCATCCAATAAGACCTCTAACCATTGCTTACAAAATGGCCTATCGAATGCTGAAACAGGTTACGACCACGATCGTAAACTCAACTCCACGATTGTGGAATTAAGCAGAAACTTTTCAAAACCTACAAGAAAATTCCATAATCATGGACTTCATTCCACTAGTGTGAAACTAGGTTTGAAACTCAATCTAAAATCACTCCAAAATACATCCAAATGATCTCCTAAACATCCTAATTTATAACCACAACCAAAATATCATCAAATCACTTCTAATACTTACTAAAAATATCAATTAAACACCATTTAAAGTTCAATCTTCCATCAACAACAATTCATCATTTACAGCACATCCCATGCCTGCACTTTCCAAAATAACCAACAAATTGAAACTCAACTTCACCTAATCAAGAACTCAAATCTTCATACCATGAACCATGGCTTTACCCCATAAAAATCACAAGAAAAGTAGGATAGAAGAAGATACATACATAAAATGAAGAAAATAGCACAAATAATCTTCGATCCATGCTTCCTCTATCTCCTGCAGATTTCAGTTTGTAGGAAGAAAGAAAGGAAAAGAAAATGAGTTCTGAAGGTAATAAGAAGAACTCCCGTTCTATGTGTGATTTTTAGCTTAAGAACATGTTTTCTCTAAGTGAGGATAAAAAGAGGAAGGAGAAGAGGAAGAAGAAGTAGTATGCTGGAAGGGAAAAAGGATGAGGACGACGTATATGAATATCCTCATAATCATAGCCTTCAATTATTGACCTAAAAAAAATACAAAGAACCACTCAATAGGTGCTATTTGTGAAACTAATAACACTTCCTCCCCAATTTGCTTCCTTCTTCTTACATACTTATTTAACACTGAAGCCAATATACTTAATATAGTAATAATCTCTTAATAAATATAAAATACATCAATACATAATCCACTTCATGTATTTTATAAAGTATATATGTATATTTATACATATATACATAAAAATAATTTTAATTTTATATTTTCTCATATTTACCCATTTTAAACTATACTTTATCATATAATAACATGTTAAACATACCAGGCATCATTGCCAATTAATGCATTTTATGCATTCATTAAGTAGTTACTGTAACATATGCATAAAATAAATGCATATAGTGAGGCTGTCAAAATCAGGATGTGACACTCCCCCACTCAAACAGTCGACGACCCTGTCAATTATAACTTAAGAAAATTTATAATCATAGGTTTAAATGCAAGGTAGTTCAAATAAGTACGATTTATCTTTAACTTCATAGATTTAATATCACTGGCATAGAAAAGCTCTATCTCTATTGTTGTGATTATTGATCAACGCCCTTGTAACTCTAACTAGAGTGTGTTGATAGTAACATCCACTTTGTTGTTGATATATTATAAGCATCTTGAAGTGGTCAAAGAATGTTGATATATAATTTCTCCACTATAGTAGCTTTGAATTAACATTTGTCTTCCTTTTCAACTTGTTGATCACTAATGCTTTATCCATAACTCCAAAGTTATTGTAGCTCATACCTTTGATATCTATTGTATCTCCATGATTGTTGTCTATGCTTTCACACACTCTAGTCAAACACTAGGCTTAAGAACACCTTCTATTTGACGCATTTGACTTGCAAAATTTGAGATAACATGAACCTCTCAAAACGTGCACCTGCCTCCTTGACAGCTTCTTTATCCATCAGCAACACATGTAATTCATCTATAATTGGAAAGAAATCATGAGTCTCCCTATAATAAAAACACTTCTCTATTCTGCACGTTATCAATAACAACACACTTTATTGAAAGTTAGAATTATATTTTCTATCTCCTTGTGAGGACACTCCTCAATTCACCTGCAAAGCAATAATTGCTTTAATTAAAATACAAAATGTCTATTAAATGTTACATATGTAAGAAAGTTACTTATCTTTTATGAGAATCATGACTTGTCCACAACCATAATCCTCATGGATGCTATTGAACTCAAGACTTCAAGCTTTTAACACCTCTTAACACGCATATCCCCATAGAGTGTTCGATGGTAATAGTATCAAAAATCCACTCCAAGTAACTAGAATTTATGGGATATCTTGAGTATCCTTCTCTTATCATATTGGATCTCTTTATCTTTTTAGTAGTTATTGCTAGCAAGCTCTTCCATAATTACCATATATGACATGAATTCACTTCCTTTTCCTCTATAGATGGATTAATACCCACCCTAAGAGTCATAACCGATTTGAAGAGATTTAACTTCTCATAACTTCTATACTATTCCCCTGACCTAGTAGCCTTAAATGCAGTCTTGCCATAGAGATAATTCATGCCACAAGGACACGTTGATCATTCCCTTCTTCGATCATGATTAAGAGGTCTATATTCAACCTGCTCCAAAAGTAAGCTTTGACAGCTCCAAAGTTTATGGGCCTCTATCACCACTTAGCATGATCCCATCGTAGTTTTCTAAAATCTAGACTCATGCATGCTAACTTGGACAAATGACTCTGCTTGTCTCCCTATTACACATTAGTGAATATATTCATAATAAGCATCAAGTAATATTATGTACCTCTCACTCCTTCTGGAACTTCATATGTTCCCCTACAGAATGGATTCCATATTTAAGTTCTCAATCTTGATAGTCCTGATTGTATCTCTTATATCCGTTTAACAGGGTAACACTTTCACTTTTAATCACCATTCCTCTACACTAGAGGAATATTTATACCTACAAAAGCTTCTCTTATAGATGACCTCAAGCTCTATTGGTCAACCCATATAGAGAGAAAAATCCATATACAATTGCTCTACCACTATAGAGTAACCCATACATCTCGTAAACAGCTCCCTTCACCATTGTAGAGCAGCTCACTTTACCACCGTAGAGCAATTCACACATTCCATAAGTAACCCACTCAAGTTACCGCAACTTGAGCAATGGCATCACTCTACCATTGCAAAGCAATTCACCTAATCCATAAACAATCCACTCAAGTGACTGCAACTTGAGCAATTCCACTTTAGATAAGTGCATTATCAATAAATTCACTCAGATTACCATAGTCTTGAGCCTTCCATTCAATGCCCTAGTGCCTTAATGCACACTAGCTTGAGATCCTATAATTTAATCAATTTAGAAGTGCCTCAATGCACACCTGCTCACTAATATAGCTCCATTCTCATGAATTTCAAGGCATGTTTCCTGTATATGTTTCACTTAACACATTATGAAATCCATCAATTCATTTGCAAAGTACCTTAATGCAAGCTTGAGTATCAACAATCTTATGTAACTCATTGGTTTGCACCACATGTATCAATAATGCATCAATTTAATTACTATCTCCATAACACAATGATGATACCTTCCCAACATAGAAGAAATTCACATGTTCCCTAAGAATTTCTCAAGTGGTTACTAATTCAATAACTCACTCCATGTCAAGCATACTTGACTATGAAAGTGTAATGAAAAGAGCACCAACAAGGTACATACATTGATGCCATAGATAGTATTATTAAACCTTTTAAGATATTCTTCCATTGTATAGTTCCATACTGATATAATATGGAAATGGCTTGAATAATTTAGGATGAGATAGTCCCATACTTATCCCATCTTAAGACTATCCAAACAACTCTCGATTATATAGTATCATACTCATATAACCTCAAAGTCTCATAATGGTATAGCTCCTCCTCACACCATCTTAACCAAATATGTATCGACTTTCTCAACATAACATCAAAGCACCTCAATGTGCATCCTTATATGCAGGGTGTTTATCGAATCATTATATCAATCATATGCCCTCAAGATCTACTTAGACTATCTCAGTCTAGGCTCTGATACCAAGTGTCATGGGTATAAGTCTCAACCCTCGATATGGACCCATACGGTGCTTATGTAAGACTCTTCCAACCCTCATGGATAATTCATTTATGATCAAGCTAGGCTTCATATATGAATGTCCCTAGTATTACTATTTCAATTAGAAGAGCTTCAAGAGCTCTTCGGATAGCTCAAGCATCATACAAGAGAAAGACATCTAGAAGTAAGAATAAGGCATAATTTCCTGAATAATTTGTCTACTTATTTTATTAACAAATATGATTGATACAATGATTTGATAATCCTACTTCATGTATAGGCAGGGGGAATATCCTACACCAAAGACAAGCCTAGTCAACACTAGCTGCCATGCCTAGTCCCCGGACATCACCCAAGGCTGACTAGTCACTCCCTTCTAAAGAGCATTAAGAGCATAGTTGGGTGTAATAGGAGGAGACATCAAAGTGTTTGAGCCATCACACCCCAAATATACATAAATTAAATAAAAATACAAAATATTTATTTTACCCTTGGTGGGAAAACCTCCACCCTTTACAATTAGTGCTTAATGGATAGGATCTTAGGTGAATTAAAAGCATATGCATGTATTTCTATAGAGCCATATGTAGACTGCTTATTTGTTATAGTGATGGAATTTGGACCAAATATAATAATGACCGAAATGTAGAGTAACTTTAATGGGGAGCATGAAAACACTTTATTTATAATGAAATAGAGGATAATAATAAATGTTGTATTTAATCAAATTATGAACAATATATTGAAATAACTAATTTTCTATAAGAAATTTCATAATTGAATGCAATAAAAGAATTACTAAAAGCTTACATAAGGATTGATATAGCAATCTACCATATCATGACCAAATAATTATTGAACAATGTTAACTTATGGAATTTATTTAAAAGTACATGTAGATGGTGGTATGTTAGGATAATGAATGCTAATTAGCATGGTTTTATGTGTATGTATTATTGTCTAATGTTAGTATTGTAAATATATGAATGTGTGATTGAATTAGTGTTTGTTATTGGATAGGTAAAACCTAATGTGTTAGTTATTAAAATGTTTAATTAAAAAATGGACATGATTATATTTCTATGTAAGAAATCGATGCTTTTTGAATATATTTATATTAAAAAGGATTATAAGTTGGTAAAAGTTAATTTATATACACAGCTAAATTATAAATAAATAGATTTTTGAATAATGGTTAGTTGTAAAGGATGAAAATCCTACATAAGTGTTAACATGTGTGCATAATGTGCAATGTGTACCTGGAGCTCATATACTTGGATGCTAATTCTGATTAGAACAAAGGGAGATGAGGTCAATTTACCAAAGTAAATAAGTGCCAACTAGAAAGCCTTGTACACATAATGTAAGTTTATCACTTAATAGTAATATGATATCAACGTATATATGATTATATAAGTTATAATTAAATAAGATAATTGAATGATAATTCTAATAAAATATGAATGTATGAATATAATGTTAATGAATGCCAAAAGAGGTGAAATATAATTTTATAAAATAAATAAATAAATAAGAAGTGTAAAGAAAATGAGTATGATGAAATGATTGATAAATAACATTGTTATTGCTACTACAATAAACAATTATTGAATCTTATAGAAAGTATTATGTCAAATAAATAAGGCAAATAAAATGACAAAAGAGGTGAATGATTTTCATAGGCAATCGAACCATGTATTACTGATGAAATGACGTGAAATTAAGAGGCTACATGAATTATCACTATGAGTACCATGGAAAAGGTAATGTGTATTCTTGCTTAATCATGAAAAAGAGAAAATAAATATGCCTTTAATAAATATTAAATGATAAAATAAAATCAATAGGCAAATAAAAAGATTCAAGGATGCAATTCTTAATTATATTTACGTTACTAGTAAATTATTTGAGATTGTTATCCCTTTATTATTGATAATTGCTTGTTTGTAAAAGATGGTGATAACTTAGGCTGTAATAGATAGATACACATGCATTGATACTAAATTAATTGTGAATGTACAATTGTAAAAAAGAGGTACAAATATCAAACTAACATTGACTTTCATAAATTATAGATTGTGTTGAATAATTATTGATCTGTAAAATAAGATTGGTAGGTAAGGTAAATATTTTAAAAATGCTTATATGAAATTATTTAAAAATGTTAAATGCATTCATCTAAAAGATGAAATTATAGTAATTAGTATTACTTTATAGTTAATATTCTAGAATGATTATGGTATGATATAATTATTGAATTGATGATGAATAATTTATGTTATGAATCAAATAGTGGAATCAATGTGAATGTATGTGGATGTTATATGCCCATTGATTGAGAATTTATATAATTATGAAATGCTCAATGATTGATGTTTTGAAAAACTTTGGTTAGAGTGTAATTATTATATTAGTACTGCTATTGATTAAATATTAGATTGTGAAAAGTTATGCATACTTAATAAATGTGTTGGGTTTATATATGTGTGTGGGTTGATGTATTCTATTTCAATTGAGATTATAGAGTCATATACATAGTGTTAATAGTGGCATAAGTATATATTGTAAATTATTGATGATTGACATAAATTATGTTTGTGCTTAATACTTATTGAAGTATGAAATGAGATTGATAGGTAAATAAAAAGTCTATCTAAAGATAAATGTGTTATAGAATTTATGATTAAACTATCATTTATTTGCTAATTAATGATCTTATTTAGAAGTGTGATGTTATTGAGATGGGGAATAAGAATGTCCAATAGAATAGTTACTTACAATTATGATAATGATAGTTAGATACTTAGATTATTATATATAGTATAATCATGTATCATATTACTATTATTGGGTTGTTCATGCATATAAACACATACATTGTCATGCCCATGATATTAATTATTTATCAATATTTATTTATTTATTTATTTATTTATCTATATATCTATCTATTTATCTATCAATAGATGTTAAACTAAACATAGTTAGAAATTTAAAATAAATTATGTATATTTAATCATGACTCAATTAAGATATAGATATATTTATGTAATTGAAAGTGGTGTGGTTATGAAAATTTAAGAATGTAGGTATGGGCATAGGCGATAATTAAGTAGGTTAGTTAATTATAAGCAAATGGGGAGTAGGGTAGGGATTCGACATTCTAAATTCCTGATATTCTAGTGGATTGATTTAAGAGTTGATGTTGATTTTAGAAAGATGAAATGGTTGGAATTGTACTAGCAAATGTATAAATTTATAAGATTCAGATAGAAATATACAAAAGAGTATAGGCTATGTATTATACAAAAGAGTATAGGCTATGTATTATGTAATGATTTATTTGTAAGCAAATTAGCATATTAGTCAAATTTAAGGATCTAATCATTTAAGTATTTATATATATTAATGTTAGAGTAATTACTGATTACAAAGATGAGATTAGCAATTGTTTAATTTATAATTATGGTAGAAAGAATTGGGATTAGCCAACTTAAAATACTTCATGGATTAAATTAGCTTGTTGGAGAAAAGTGGGAATCGAGAACATACAGCCAGTGGACAAGAATTTACCACTTAAAAGGGGCTAGAAGTGGACTGAATTAGTAATCCCTTAAATACAAGTGATGGCATCTAGATTGGTAACCGACTAAAACCTTCTTAATCGCATAGAGAATTCTTCTATCACCTGCTAGAAGGAAGGTATTCTTGTAGGTTGAAACTGAAGCATATTGCATCAGGTAACAACGAGTTCAATTAGTTTATATAGTTTACTTACGGGCATGTACTATTAAGGTGGTAAGATAGGCGAGAGAAATAACCTACTACTTGGAAAACAATACAAGTCTGATTTGTTGTAACTCGGTCTGGGACGTGAAGTATATGATATATGTATATAAAAATCTAAACGATCGGATGAACACCATGTTTGGACATGATTTGATGACTGCTGAAATTGCAACGTGAAGTTAACGAGAAACTAGCTGAATTTTTATGGTTGATTGTGTGTGAAGAGTTAACTGTTGATTGAATAATTGCTGTTGTGTTCGCTATTTTGTCAGTATGCGTATGTTTAATTACTTGTAAGAAGTATACATATAGATTATATTAGTAGATAAATAGATAGATTACTCTCAAACGGATGAACAAATTGCTTGCAACTTTAACATAGGGAGCTGTAAATTGGTTTACGTTAGGTAGACAATTGAATCTTAGGTTGATACATTTGGAACGAAACTTTGGAACAATTTTTCTGAGGGACTGTGTTGAATTGTATCAGAATATGTTTTGCATAGGATGTTAGCTTGGTTGATGTGTTGAACTGAGTTATTGTGCCAAAAATTACATATTCTTGAAAGAAGAAAACGAAAACAAGAAAAGGAGAGAGAAGTGCCGATATAGGATAATTGGTGTCCCTGAACTTGAAAGAAACCACGACTATCAATTGAAATTGTCTCTTTTGTATATTAGTCCTGGAAGTTTACCGTGTATGACCCAGCCTGGAGGGCAGATAATTACAAAGAAATGGTCACTCTTTAGTGAGGAATTGTTTAAGCGTAGGAAGTCCAGAATAGGATGTGTTCTTTTTATCAGGAATGGTGAAGAGTCACGTACGTATATAAGCATACAAGCTCTGTTTTAATGACCTGAGAAATTAAATGACTTATTATGTACATTTTATGTCATATAAGAGTCTCATACTTCAAGCTTACATTACTTGTGATGTTTATATCTTTAAAGTTTATAGCTGGCGGTAACTTCATGAAAATGGAACTGAATGTTGCTCTATAATGGGAACGTGTTTGCTCATGTCATGATAGTATATAATTGAGCAATTATGACAACCTCAAATTGGTGAGTAAAATACTTTAAAACTTAACTTCACAAAGTGGCAATAGGATTTTTGCGTTGAGTATGTATACAGAGTCAGTTTCAGAGCATATTTAGAACCAAATTCTAAGGCTGGGACCACTTGTAAGGTTGGGTTGTGTGTACTGCGCACCTTGACTAAATGACCAGCTTACCTCCCCTTTCATTAATACCTTGTTGGCGTAAGAAGTCAAGAGTATTGATTACGTGAAATCTGCAATGGAATTGTCAAACCATGTTGGAAATTCTAAGTAATACATGTATTAAAGTTGAAGGTAAGCCCTGTGTGATAATTAAATCAACTCCATTTTTAATGAATCTAAAGGATATGATAACCGAATGTACTAGGATCCTCACTAGGAAGCAAACATTACCATTAAAGTTGAGAATTCAATCGTGATTAATTTGGAACCGACACTAGGAGATCATTTGTTTAAGTTAATAATGGTAGAGGAATAAACTCCCTACCTATGGATATGTATTAATATAAGCATTCAAGTGTGGCCCAAATACATCAAAGTGAAAAAGCTAAATTAATACACTGAATTATGTATTCCTTATTTTTAATTCATGAACAACCAAATATTTTCATGTATTAACCTTTGGAAAGGATAAATACCGTTGTAATTTTGCATGTTATATAAATGTAGTAGCTTGAAATTAAATTATATGATTAATTCATTTTAAAGCTTAACTAAAAATATTTATATATAAATGATATAACCTACATATAAAGTTAACATACAGGGGTTATTATAAATTTTAAGCATGTATTTAATGTATAGTTATTAAAGATAAATACATTGATACTTAAATTAAATGATATGGAATTTGTATGTGTAATGTATGTCAGAAATCGACAAGTTTAACATTACTATATATACATGTTTCTAGGTTATGAGCCTATATGCGTGAGTAATTTAAGGTGATTGATATTAATTAAATAATGATAGAATTTGATATATTGATAAATTCGATATTAAATAATTTATACATATATATATACCAGATATATGCTTATATAAGTGACTAATATAAGCATGTGAATTATTTGATTAAATGCTAAGGAATTTGTGTATAACACGCAAGGACAATAGAGAAATCACTACCCCTATTTCACCTACGACAAGGTGAAAACAAGTTTGTGCCTAACAATAATAATATTATGAATGAAATTGCAAATAAAATATAATGGCAAATGAATCAAATTTTGGGATGTAAAATATTTTAGATTATTATAGATTCTTAGTTGTGCCATTATTACACGAATGCATACATAATACATTCATGCATCATAAATCATTAGCATGACATTTTGGAGGAATAAGGAAGACACGGTTATATATATATAAGGTGATACAAGGGAGACGCTAGTATATTTATATATGAAATGACATAGAGATAGAGAATACAAAGGTATTGGGAAAGTAATATGTTAGACCCTAGGTTTTGATTGGTGTATCACGTGTGAGTCAATTTAAGTTATTTGCAATTTTTCTAAGCGTTTTTGTCTTTGGTACAGGCGTACCACTCTTTGTACGGGCGTACCAACTATTGTATGTAGAGTGGTACGACCACACGGGTGGACGTACCAAGTGTGTATTATTCCATTAGTTTTGGTACGAGCGTACCAATACGGTCGTACGTTTGCTCGCAGGAATTTAGTTTGTCAGCCAGCCTGTTTTGGTACGGGCGTACTATTGGTTGGTACGGTCGTACACGAGCTCGCAGGAATTTGGTTTGTCAGTAAACCTGTTTTGGTATGGGCGTACCATTGGTTGGAACGGCCGTACGCGAGCACGCAGGAAAATTTGTTTGTCAGGAAACTTATGTGGTACGGGCGTACCAATTGGTGGTACGGGCGTACCACAGTTCCCTCGCATTTTCCAACGGCTAGTTTTGAATCCGTACGGGCGTACAAATACTGTACGGCCGTACGCATCCTAGAAATTAGGTTTTAAAGTCTGAAAAATGGCTAGTTTCTAAACAATTACTTTCATATCTTTTGAGCTAACGAAAATACAATCACAGAGCATCTGTTCTTGAGTTATTATCTTCAGTTACAAGTAAGTTCTAAGCTTGTTTACTCATTTGCTCTTTGTGTATTTAGTGTAATCATTGTGGGGTTGGTGTGAGAATTAATC
>CANYBF012688108.1:0-55202 GCA_948192965.1 Dalechampia spathulata | reverse complement strand
AGTCTTCTGAGTTCTCTTCAACGACCAGAATTCAGAAGTTACTTTTATTCTTTTTTCCTCCATTTAGCCTCGTTTCCCTCTTTTTCATTAGTTGTTATGATTTGCCCCATATGTACATAATTTCAACATGATAAATCAGATGTGTTTTCGGATTCGGGCACCTCGAGGTGGCTACATTTATGGTTTACCACCCAAAATAACTTAATTTTTCCTCGTTGGAGATTGTGGTGCTGGTGGATGTGTTGCGTACAGGGTTTTATCATGTTAAATGATGTATGTTTCTATATCGACTTTTGGTCATTATTGAAATGCTTTGTTTTGCGGTTGACACCAGTCATCTCGTTCCATGGCTGCACCTTAAGACCGGTTCTTCCAGTGGAGAATGATAACATCCCTCTTGAACAATGGAAGTTATGATAGACGCCTCCGCCTTTCTGCAGTGGCCGTCATCCTGGCCGTGACAGGAGCATTTCAGACTTCGATACAGGCTTGCCTTTTTTGTGAAATGCTTGTAGAAGATAAAATACTGGTAATCTAGCTGGTTCTTCCTGCCTTATGATACGAGGCCTCAAATTTAGTGCTGGAATATGGCATTGCAAGTACATTCATACGGGCTTGTTGACTGCTCTTGTAAATCCAATCCTGTAAATAATCAAGAGACCCCGTAACTTCAGCAATGGAAGTTATGATAGACGCCCGGGAAACACATCAGTCCCAGCAGGTATATTCACATCAGAGGCTGATGCACGTGGCAAGGAGCCTCGGCCTATGATCCTAATCGGATTGCATGCATCTGATTCTCAATTTGTCAAATGCAACATCATGCGGGAGAAACCATCGATGGCAATGAATCAACCTATCGACCAAAGCACTCAAACCTACCAATGTCGGACGAAATTCAATGAATGCATCATCAATCATCTCTAGTTACATTTTTTTTGTTAAAAGAAATTAGTCTAACCAGTTTGAACTTGACATGATTTCCTCCTACCAATCTTAAAAGCTCTGTTCTTTTTTCTTTTCTTTTTTTTTTTAAAAAAGGAACAATTTTTATTGAAAGAGGCAAAGCAGTGGGAAAAATAATTAAAGCGAATTAAAGCCGCCCACCTCATCTGCTAATCCTTCGCTCTCCACTCATTCAAATTTTCCTTTTAACGTAACTACCAAATTTCCATTTCTTCTTCTTCTAGGGTTTGTTTATTGGTACTGTTCTTTCTACATGCCAATCTCCAAATTCTTACTCATTTGCATCATAAACCCTTATGAAAAAGCTTAAATTTTTCGACATTCTCCATATCATTACCATTCACAGCCACTGAAAAAGGAACTTTCCGTCTTTTTTTCCTTAAAATTAGCTGAAGAGGTTGAAGCCTTGCAGATTGTAAATGATGATATTGTCGGATCCATCAATGGGGTTATTAGCAGCGAGTGGTGGTGACACAGTTAAGCTTTTTGATGTATCAGAGGAGGCTGGAGATCGTTGCTTCTTGAGCTACACTCCATCTCCGGGTTACCCGGTTAACTCAGTCAAATGGAATCACACTAGTCAGTTATTCAGCTTTGTTTTCTTTACCCTCACTATTTTCGTTCCTTTTTCTTTTTGAAATTTATTTTCACTTGTTTTTTGTAGTTTTAACTTTCGTGTCTACTTGTTTTTGTGAATCTTTTTAATTGGTTTTGTTTTGGGATTAATTTGGATTTCTGGTGATTCCAGTTTTTAAATGCTGAGTTCTAAAAGTTACTTCTTTTTTTCAGATTTGGTTTTCCAGTTCGGGTTTGTTTGTTGTCTTGGCAGATTTGAGTGTCGCATTTTCTTTGTGCTTCATAATTTGCTTCCTGTAGATTTTGAAGCTTCTGTTTCTTTAATTTCGATTTTTTGGCTGGTATTTGTGGGATAGATTTGGTTGTGGCTAGTGCGGGTGAAGATAAGAAGATATCTTTATGGAGGAAAAATGGGCAGAGTATGGGAACTATTCCTGTTACTGGAACTGATAGTGGAGATAACATTGAGGTCGGTAATTATTCTGTTCGAAGCATTCTTTCTCATCAATTTTTGTGGATGTGTCAGGTGCTTGGTTTCCTATTGCAGTTTTTAACCGGCAGAAGTTTGATTTTTTTTTTGTTCAAGGCTTAGAATTGACCCCATTGTCCATAGATTTCTTTGAGTTTTTAAAAAGGTTAGAAATGAAATAAATTGCTCAAATATCTTGCATAAGCTATCTGATATGCCCAAAATTTAAGCATGACCTATTTTATCCTGTAAGTTACTTATGTTTGCAAGTTACCAGATATAGACTTGGTGGGATGATAAGTACGTAAGAACTTTGTTTCAGTCATCATGAAAGAACTCAAGATGCAAAGGGGTAAACACTTTTGCAAGATAAATGTTGTGTGCTTTAGGTACCTGCTATTTGGTTTGTTAAATGTATGAATGAGGAATAGAACATGCTTGGATCCATTAAAGCCTGGTTTGTTTAGTTGTCTTACAGGGGTTGAAATTTGAATATTGTACAGGAAGAAAACTCTGCCATTATTTGTGGCTGTATCTCGTGCTACAGTATTTTCTTCAAATGTACTATAAGGCAAGAAAGAGTCTTTCTTCATCAAATGCATTAGTTGAGCTGAATTTCTTGATTTCCAGGAATCTATTTTGGCCATTAGCTTTAGTAACAAGGGATCCAGATACTTATGCTCAGGGGGAAGTGGTCAAGTCGTAAGAATATGGGATCTACAGAGAAAGCGTTGTATTAAGTGGTTGAGGGGTCACACCAGTTCAATAACTGGTGTTTTATACAACTGCAAAGACGAGCATTTGGCTTCCATAAGTCAAAGTGGGGATCTTATTCTTCACAATCTTGCATCTGGTGCAAGGGCAGCAGAACTGAAGGACCCTAATGAACAGGTTGTTTAGTTTCTTGAATTTTTATTGTGCCATTATGATGTGGCTTAAAGTTTCTGGATTCCAAGCTAATTGTTCATCCTGTGGATTTAAGACCAGGTACTACGAGTGCTTGACTATTCAAGGATTAGCCGGCATCTTTTGGTGACTGCAGGTGATGATGGGTCCTTACATTTGTGGGATACAACCGGTCGCAACCCTAAGGTTTTTTTATTTCAGTCCTAATACATGCATAAGATTCACTCACAACTAACATGCCTTTGTTATTTTGGGCAGTGGATTGTAAACATATTGAAATATAAGAAAAACAAAAGGGATATTTCATCAAATTTTCCTACGTTACTTTACCAGACAGCATTCTGCTTTTATATTTTCAAAAGCAAAAAATGTCAATTCAAAATTTCTCATTGGTTTATCAAATTCACCAAGTCACCACTAATACTCTTTGTTATTGTCTAAATTTCTGTTTGACAGCTTCTATCTTAATTTCCGTTGTTTTTCCAATAACTTTTGACCTTTTGGGTTGTTAATATTGGTAGATGTAGCAATGACATTTTATTTTTACAGGTTTCTTGGTTGAAGCAACATTCTGCCCCAACAGCTGGCATTAGCTTTGCACCTTCAAATGACAAGGTTTCATGCGTCTTTTGTTGAGTTTCTGTTCTACCCCCCTTCCCTGAGTTCTGAAATTAAAGGAAAAAAGCTTAGTTAGTTGTTCTCTTTAGAATGATAGGAAACTTTTTTGTGAACATGAATTGTGGTAAATTACCTAACCATTCTATTGTTTTAAACATTTTCCCATACAGATGATAGCTAGTGTTGGGATGGATAAAAAGCTGTACACCTTTGACTCAGGGTCTAGAAGACCCTCATCTTGCATTTCCTATGAGGCACCTTTCTCGTCATTGGCATTCAGAGATGATGGCTGGATTTTAGCTGCTGGAACTAGCAATGGCCGTGTGGTATTTTATGATGTCCGTGGGAAACCACAGCCTTTCAATGTTCTTCGTGCTTATAGCAGTTCAGAGGTAGATTTCTTTTGTCAAAATGCTTTATGCTATATGCAGCTAGGCTTTAGGCGCGTTAGGCTTCCACTTATCATCCCCCTCGTTGGAGAAATAGAAGAAAGATGTATGTAGGTTGACAGTGGACGTTGGAACTCAAATATTATCTAAGTGAAGATGGTGAATAATTTATAGATGAAGGGCGTCAGGAGTCTAGTGTGTGAGAGTGAAGACTTCTTGTTATAAGAATAAATAGCCTTGAAAATGAGTTGTATTGGAGGATATAAATGAATGTCCGACAACCACTGAGTGTTGACTGTCTAGTGCTTTGCTTTTTGATAGTTGAGCAATTCAATGATTGCTTTACAAAATCCTTGAGAATGATGCTGTATGATCAGAATCAAAAGCATTGGAGTGTTGTCAGCAGTAGTCAGATTTATATGCTTTGCCGTATTTATTGCAACAAATTAAGAATTTCATGTGATCACACATGGCTATTAGTTTTATGTGAGTGTTGAGTTTAATAACTGCCCTGGTCAAAATCTATGAGGTGTGCATTGATGTTGGCCACTTGTTTAAATTTGTGTTTACGGTATTCATCAGGCTGTTACAAGTTTATGCTGGCAAAGATCAAAACCAGTTGTTGTAAATGAAACAAACTGCACTGCTGAGACAGCTCTACTTGGAGGTGCCGTTGAAGATTCAATTCTTATGCCTGACCCACTTCCCTCTGTGACATCTTCGAGTGTTTTACCATCCACAATGGTGTCAAGTACTCGTCATACCGGTCGTTCAGGTCTTTCTATAGAGTCATCATCTATTACATCAACCAGTAGTGGATCCGTACCAAGCATGCCCAATCTATCTTTATCAGAGGAAACACCACTTCGTAATCATCTAAGGCCTGGGGGAACACTGTCAAGATTAAATGCTCCACGTGGTAGTTATAATTTTAAGGATGACATGGATGTGTTTTCACCGGTTATTGATGTCCAGCCAATCACACCTTCACTTGATAAGCTGTGGGGCGATAACGAGGGAGCAAAAAATCTTCCAGTTGACAGGAAGCTCTCGCCCTTATTTCCTTCATCTACCAGGAGATTTCCTTTTGCTGAGGATGGGGCAAATGATCATCCAATTTTCAATTGGAAAGCAAGCTCAACTTCCAAACAGGTTCGACAATTATTGCTATTTTGAATCATATGAATTTGAAAATCCTGGGGAAGGGAAAGACAAAAGCATCGTGTAGTCTTTGACCTGTTTTACTACAATAATTTCTGTTAGCTTTGTATGAAAACCTTGTTCTCAATTGTTTATCATCTGAGATTTTGCACCATGAATTCTCTTTCTTTTTTTTTTGTGATAATCTAAGATGGTTTGCCATTTGATCTTTTTATTAAAATACCTGTGATTTGAACGTTTCTGTATTTTTTTCCTTGGTTATACATTCTGCACATAGTTTTTATCTAATTTGAGTAATTTCACAAACGTCATTAATTTTTTTTGCCTATCTGTGCAGGATGAGACCCGATCATCTGTATCATTGTTAGGAGGATCTACTCCTATTCCATCTTCAAAGACCGAAGATTCCTCCATTACTCCACCAGAAGCCTGGGGTGGTGAAAAAATATCAGATAAAATTGCCCATCCACGCCCGGCAGTCTCTCGTTTTGGGTTGTTGGCTTCTGGGGGTTTGCCATCTGGGTCAGCGTTTCCTAGTTTGCAAGATCTGTCCTCTTCAACAAGTCAGACGATCACAAGCTCTTCATCAAATATTAACTTGAGCTTTCCAAATATCCGTACCAGAGATGTTTCTTCAAATCAAGAGACTTCGGCAGGATTTCCAGAAAACACTTCCTCTAGTTCCATATCTTTGGGGACAAAAAGCAACATAGGACCAATTAACCCTGACATGCTAGGATCTAGCACTTTGACACTCCCTCGTAGGTTCTCTACTTATGCTGAGAGGATAAGTACTGCTTCTTCCTTTGGCGATGGGACATCCGCTTCAGTTAACTCACCAAAAATGAAGAAAACTGGAGCCGAAACCAAGGAGGAACTTTTGAGTAGCTTGCTGTCAAGGTCTGACACATTGGCCGTGACAGAAGCTGGAAGTCTTTCTGCAATGAATGTATGTGTATGCTACTTCATCGACAACAATTTATTTATCTTTGCTATTGAAGTGAAGTCCATATATTCCATAGATTATCTTTGTTATCATAAATGCTGGGATTATTCTGCCTGTGTTTAGTAGAGGCAGCTTGTAGGTTTCTTTTGATGTTGACAGGCTAATGTCTTTTACTGCTCAAAATTGCCACATTGAGAACGCATATTACAATTTTACCTTATTAATTTGCAAACATGGTGACAGGGAGGAATCTCACAAGCAAATAGAGGTCTTCAGCTGGATTCACATCAGGGAAGTTCCTTCACTCTTCAACTTTTCCAACGTACTCTCCAAGAAACTCTTGATTCATTCCAGAAATCCATTCATGAAGATATGAGGAACCTTCACATTGAAATCCTCAGGCAATTCCATATGCAGGAGGTATATTTCTAGCTTGCCGGTTTATCTACGTACTTGTTTGCTACTTCATTGCAAATCTAATATTCTGATGCATTGAGCAGATGGAATTTTCTAATGCGATGAACTCAGTTCTGGAAAATCAAGCCGAACTGATGAGAGAAATTAAATCTCTTCGGAAAGAAAATCAGGAGCTTCGCCAATTGCTTTGAGAAATTAATGTTTCACCATTCGGGACCACGAATTCCATGTATTGCTAGAGATTTTTTATCCATTAGCATGTAAATAGACACCTTTCAACCTTTGAAGTCTGAGCTTTTAGTTTCTGCTGGTTTAGGATGAACTTCATGATCTGTTCTCCTCTGTTTTGTAGGACTGCATCAGTTCTTTGATTGCATCTGGTTGTATTATGATTTGCAAGCGGAAGTCATATGTGCAGTTGATTATGAGGAATCATATTATGACATGTTTTGGTTGTTATTAAATATCATAACATATTATAATCACATTGATCAATAAATACAATAAATCATGTTGATCATCATAGTTCAAGTTCAGTTTAATACAAACATTCTAATCTTAGACATTTTATCTTCTTAAGATAAATCAAAAACTGTGTAAAACCCCTAAAAACTCAAACCAAACAAGAGTTAATAATCATTCTTGCATGAATTTCAATTTGTACTAAATTCACATAATTACTATATATATAGATATATAATCATATATAATAAATCATTTTTCCCTGAAAAATGCTTTTCATTTTCATTTTCATTTTCTCCTTCACTTTTGTTCGTTAACTTGAGCGCATTAATAGCCAAGCTAGTAACAAATAGTATCCTTTCTTTATTATCAACATTTAAACACAATTTCTCCAATATTTGATTTCACTCGAGTCTTCATTGATAGATCCAATTTACTTGACTTAACGTCTCACCTATTCTCATGGGATTTGATCCAATTTCTTGGATAGCTTATGATGTTGCTGAACTCGTCTCCTACGCTTGAGGTGATTCAAGATAATACATAATTTTCTAACCATTAAACTATTTGAATAATTGAAAAAGACTTCCAAATTTCTATGTTCTACATCTTCAATTTCATCATACATTCTCGTCTAAGAACTATTTGAACAGAAAAATGAAAGAAAAACTATGCAAGAAAAGGAATCATTAGTTTTGTAACAAAATACTCGAATGAAATTACATCATACCATTCTTAAATAATTTCGGGTCAGAATAAAAATACAACAATTTGGCATATATCTATGCATATTAAGAAAGAATGGAGAATTTGACACAACAAAATTCATCGATCATTTTACAAGTAAATTGAATTGAACAAAAAGAGAATAGGGAATGCCTTTGTCAAGTACCGGATAACTGAAGAAAATTGATGCAACTCATTTTTGAATAACTCGCCATTTGAACGGCCAAATATCTCAGGAGCGAGCTAGCAACTACAGAGACCTTCAACTTGGCTTCAAGATTCACTTTTTCACCAATCTCAACACGTCACCGACAAGATGTAAGGAGCCCGTGACGAGGACCTGATGAAGATTAATAATGAGGGAATTCAAAATATATGTCAACAACATAGGAAATAAGATAACTGCTCTTGTATAATAACACCTTATCAGACAGCAAACTACTTGACCTTATTTGTTATATTCGTCGTAATATTGTATGCGACACAAGGCTTGAGAAGGGACCAGGAAAGGATTGTCTATTGCCATTTTCTATATTTGTACACCATGCAAACATAATTGTTTCTGTCGTATTATTCGTTTCAGAAATCCCATTACAAAAGAATCACTCCTTAAACGAGTTATTGATGTATTGTTTTACTGTTCAAAAGCAGCAAACAACCAATGCAACAAGGATGTATGTAAATGTATTCATGAGGAGGCTTCCATGACCATATCTTTGGGATTAGCTTACGGATGTTTCTGTTATAAACAGAACACATAACATGGCATTACCTGGCTACGAACTGATCGATTCTGTTGGACACTGTCCCTGAGCCATTTAACGGCTGATGGCAGCGAAGGAAAGACTGCACTGTTTTCACAGTTCTTCACACTAGTACCTGTTTCATCTCTAAGTTCTTCACAAGGAGAATCCGTACTACAGGCTTCCCCTCCTGTAAAATTAAAGTAAATTTTGTTTACAACGCAAACAGAGCAAAGTCCTTCGAGTGCACTGTAGTTAACTTTTTATTGCATATTCAAAGTGCTTATATTCTGCTGTAATATTTAAAGCATACAATTACATGGCAAGCCAATTCATGAAATAGAAATTGTAGAAGGAAAATACACCACTATTTTAAACAAGCATATCCGCTAAAAAGATACAAGACATATATATTTCCATTATGGAACTAAATCTACAGTTCAATAAGTATTTAGTTGATACCATTATCACCTCGGATAAGAGACTCCCATAATCTTTGCAGGGTAAATTGCCACGACAAATCAACTTGAGGATCAGCTTGCAGTGAAGCAGGGGATCCGACCTTGTAATATACTGATGTATTTGGCACAAAAAGTGCCTTCTTGAAGTAGACACCTAAAGCATCAATCTTTATCAGTACAAGTTACGGATAAACCAAATCAACCCAAGTTGTGAGAAGCCTGAAAGTTACAGTTTGAGACTCTTTGAATAGAAACTGTAGATGATTAAGATCATAGGCTAAAGATTCAACATGTTTCAGCTTTCAGTGTGTAAAGACTATTTCTTAAACAGTTAATGATGTTGCATCTAAAGATACTTCTCACTCAAGTACTTACCATGACTAGCACATGTTTTCATTAGACGTGGAAGAAGTAGCTGAGGATCCCTCACTGACATGCAATTGAACAACAATATCTGCTTGGATTCACGGAAACTTGTCAAATGAACAAATAATATTTTAGATCATAAGATGCAAAACATTTAGATGAAAGTGGTGAACTTTGTCTTTTCTTACTACCCACAGCTTTTGCATGTTAGCATTCATCAAAATGATTCAATGTTCAAATAAAGCATACAAATTTGGTCAATGGCGTAGCAGCAGTGCATATAAATGATGAAAATAGCTTTGTCAGTCCAGAGAAATGGCCATAAACTTGGCATTTTCTGGCATGAACAAAATCACCTAGTAGATATATTATAAAGGCAGTGTCATGAGTTTATGAAGTATGCAAGCTCAACGCTAATGGATTTTAAAATTTTAACATTTAAGAGCACACAAGCTTCTCGTATGAAACTATTAAAACTCAACCTTTTTTTTTCTTTTTCATCTAAAAAATCTTTTAAAAAAAAGAATTAAGTGAATGAGTGAATTTCTATGTACCTGCATGAAATCATTCCTGGATCTTTGATTCTGGTGCCTCTCAACCAATCCATGAGAGGATCGATAATTGTTCTGTGAACAAGAATTCAAGGTATTTTGCTGGTTATCATTTCTAATAGCATGAGAAAACCATCTAGCACATGCCTCCATGCTTTCAGGACTGTGGGCTCCATCCAAATAAAACACAAGATCTCCATCAGTTTCAGTGTTTATATATTGATCATGAACAATCTGAGCCCGCCCTTGCAGACGTGCTGTCGTTAAGCCCCTGACAAACTGCTCGGGTAATGGGTTCTGATCCAGAAAAAACAAATTTAAGATGACATCGTGAACAAGTAGTCAAACAAAGCTTGCAACAGAAAAAACATATATAACTTACAGTTTGGTCCAAGTAGCTGACTTCAACATGACCAGTCCTCTCAAGCCACTTAGAAGATAGTGCAATGGCAAGACCAGCATTAATATACTGGTGTTCACCTTCAAGTCCAAGTTTTAAACCATGCAGTAAGCTTGGATCTAATGGCTGTGCCACTTGAAGGGGTACCTGTCATCAGGATGATCTGTCAGCCACACATAGCAGGCTGTAACCTGAACTTTTCCTATTCCAATTTCAGCATAATACTAGTTGGCTCATGCTGCTAACCAAACCATAACAGCAAGTTTTTAAATAGCCCTTGTGCTAGCAAAAAAATGACAGCACTAGTAGTCTGCTTTAGTTACATGACATAGAATTTCATATGCTTGAAAATGTAGCTATATTATTTAAAATCAGCTGCCAATTTTGGGGTCTTTCATATCTTTTTAAGCATTGAACTATAAAGTGGCTGATATTGCATTTTTAATCAAAATTAATGAAATTAATTTATTGGATAGCAGTAAATCTGTGTGTTTCCTCTTATGTCATACCATTAAAAGTTGCCCACAATTTACACGACCACTCTAGATAGTTGAATACTGCTCCATCAAGCAGATTGAAAAAAACATGCCCCTATCTTATCACACCTACATATGCACATCCTATGTTTCTCTTTTCTTTCCATGCAATGAAGCAATCCGCATAGCTCATAAACTAGACCAATAAACTTAATTTATAGAGTAGTGTACCCCCATTTTTTTTTTTTAAACAGAGTGTACCCCTTGATTTTAAAAAGTTAGAAATATAAAACTCAAGGACAAACTGTAATGCAAACAGTTGAGATGTCCATCATGAGACAAAACCCGAATTCTTATAAGTGAAATTGACCAAGGATTAGCATCTTATTTGTTTTAAGAATCTTGAACACTAGCTTGGGTGTTGAACCAAGTTGATAAAGGTTTATCAGTTCATCCTGATTGTTTAACAACTTCTGAAAACCCAAGCACCAAAGCAAAATTAGATCAACAGCATCACTTCCAAATCATACACCAACATCATACAAGTAAAAAGTAAGAATATCATATAAAAAATTGACTTGCACTAGTTATGAAGATAATAGAAGCTGACAGTGCACATATGCAACTTACATCCAACTTAGAAGCCCTATCTTCAAGCACAAGCATCGCTTCATCAGGTTGAGGCACAGTGAAAGCTGGAACATGGTGCTGCATCAAGGAAATGGGATGAATAATTTAAAAAATATCAATGAAGACTCAAAATGGAGTATATTAAGAGGTAAATCCATTGGCATAGATCAAATTCCTGAGAGTAACACCTTAAAGATGCCGGCCTTCTCTCCAGCAATTTCTCCAAGAGTATTTCCTGTTAAATTATCCAACAGGGAGACAGCAACTTATTAGCTCTGAAAGCTTAAGAAGCATGAGACAAAATCAAAGATTGTATTAGGATATTGGGTAATTAATTTCCCTGCACTCACAATGTAAGAGCAAGTATAGCATGATCAAGTGAAAATATATTAAGATGTTGATGAGAACTAATGAAAGATATCCAGGTACAGTGTGGAGAACCCAAGATTCAGGACACATTCCATTAGAAACATAAGTCTGCCAAATTGTCAAAGTTTTTAAGCTAATGAATAACCACATGTTTAGCAATTATAAGCAGTTACCTAAATTATAGAAATAGAACACTAACCAAGAATCTCCATGTGGTCATATCCAAGGGAAGATATACCACACACAACAGGTGTTCGAACCTGAAAGATGATTCAATGCCAATTAATGTCACGTTATGAAAGAAGGAATTCTAGCATGAAGAACCAACAATAAATAGTATATGTATTTTAACATCCTTTAGTTTACAAACTTCTTCCTTGAATATACATAATGCATACCACATTTGTTGCATCAAACTTTCCACCTAAGCCCACCTCCAGAATAACAACATCTACCTACAATAAATAAATTTAACACATCAAGATGAGAAATAATAGGCAGATAGCATTGAAGGAAATGATGATATATTTAAAGGTGAAATTATGCCTGCGCACCTGCTCTGCTGCAAATATCTTGAAGGCAAGTAAGGCAAGGAAACGGAAGTAGGTGGGCATTGGTATTTCTTCAGTAGCTTTTTCCTAAAAACCATACCGAAGCTTTCAACAAATCACCAGAGAGATTCATTGTGTACAGATACAAGTGTATAGAACTCCATGCACACACACACACATAAACGAAAAGAGAGTGAAGAAAACAGGATAGACAGTGACTTTACAACATGATATTTCAAGAATCCTTATCAAGATCAATGAGGAGAAACAAAACAAAATTGTAGTGAGGAACTGGTGCAAAAAATCATCATAGAAAATACCCAAATGACACCACAAGCAAAGAGGAGAAGCCTCAAACCTTGTTGCCACTCTAGCTTGTGATGTACGGCATAATTCCGTATTGAGTATAGTTCATGTAAAATACTCACGAAAAATGTAATCACTTGAAATTACAACTTGATTAGGAAGATAGATATTACCTTGAGTCTATTATAACACCACCAGAAATATGCCAAAAATTTCTCTTCACAAATATCCTCACTGCAGCAGCCAACAAGAAACCAGAAGATACTTAAATTCACTATAAAATTCAAATGCAATAAAAAAATAATACTTAAAAAGTGAGCAAGTTGAAATCAGACTTGTTAAAATATGAACGGCATGAAAAAATACTCTAAAAAAACCTGAAAAACAGGATGGCACTTTAACAGCTAGATATCAAATTTCAGTTAAAAACAGAAATGAAATTTAGTAAAAGAACTGAAACTATTGTTTTACCCATCCAAACGAAATCTTTCTCGAACATCAATAAGATGAGGAGAAGTGAAAAGTCCAGTGCGGAAACCACAATTTCTTAGTATAGATTCCGTAAATGTACAAGTCGAACCCTGTAACCAAACAGAACAACTGCTGAAACTACATATATAACAATCTCTCCACAGCTAAAATTTCAGAGGCATGAATGAGCATTTGCAGGCAACAAACTTATACCTTTCCTTTGGTTCCCGCCACGTGGATTATTTTCATCTCCGAAATAGCTTGTTCCAAGTCCAACATCTAAATAAGCAAATAAAAAAAGTATAATTACGATTTGATAAAATGAACATCAGCTAAAATAATGAGATTATATGGAAGAGTTGATCGAAAGGAAAAGGAAATCACCTGAATATAATCGAAGAGCAAATCGAAGCGATCTCCTTTGTTACTCTTATCAGCACGACTGCGTTTCGTGATTAGAGAAGATAAAGCATCCATAGCTTCCTCGTATGGAGTAAGGATAGGCTTCTTCGGTGATACTGCGTCGTTGTCAGCCATTTCTGTTTGGCGCTTTAAAAGGAAAGAGGATGAAAAGGATGGAAGAGGAGAATGAGGTGAAAAGGAACGATAAGAGGATGAAGAAGGTGCGGTTGGTGGGCGAGGGAGAGGATGCTGACGATTGGGTTGAAGTTGGAAGGCTGGCGTTGAACGGCGCTTAAACGACAGCGTATCTGCTGCCAATTCTCCACTAGGAGTAAATACGACGATCATTTTTTTTTCAAAAAAAAGAGATAAAATGTTATGAAAGATAAATTCATTTAATAAAAACTGATTTAAATTTATTTAATACGATAAATTTAGTAAATAAATGAAATAAAAACTAAGTAATTTTTTATTTTCAAATTAATAAATTAATAAATTCATTTATTAATTGAAATAATAATAATTTTATTTTCAATATATATATAATATATTTATCATAAAAATATATATAAATAAATATTTTAATTTTAATTATTAATATGAAACGATAAAAGATATGATGTATTTTTAAAATCACGTGTAAATATTTTAATGTTTTAAAAATAAAAAAATAAATAATTTTTATTTATCGAGTCTTGGATATATTATTATTTAATTATCCTGAAAAAGACATTTATTGGCATAAAGTAAAAGAAATGCATGAATTTTGTAGGCATAAAGTGATGGCCCATGTTGAAGGTTTCTTAACCAAGTAGAAGCCGTCCAGAAGCTTCTTTTTCCTTTGCCGTCTTCTCTTTCAGAGATCGAAACGCTTCGCCAGATTTTCATCTGCAACAATAATTGTAATTGTAGAATAGATTTTGGAAACAATCTGAATTTAGTCATCGATCTGGTGAACAATAGTTAACAGAGAAATAGCGACAGATATGGATTGGGGTACTGTAACAGCTGAAGATCTAATCGGTGCTTTAAGAGAAGTTGATTGGTCAACTCCACCACGTCCAGTCAATGAATTCTTCTCCAAATTCACTATTCCTCGATCATACCCTAAGTGGAATAGCCGCTTCAAGTGCAATCTCTACTAGTAATTTTCCCCTTTCTCGAGAATGAGTATTCAATCCTTCTCTTTTATTTATGCCTAGAAATATATATATATAAGTATGTATGTATGTATGTATGTATATGTATATATTTGAAAATTTTATGTGGGTTTTGGCTATTTGAATTGGGATGTTTTTTTTTAAATTACGATTGATGGGTTTGGTTCTTTTGTTTTGCTGGAGCAGTTATAGAACCAACTACTTCATTTTGTTAGTGCTGGCTCTTGGTAAGTGAATTTATTCATTTGATTTTTTTTTCTCAGGAGTTGAAATTTGTAGATAGTGGATCACTGATTCTTATTTTATTTTTGGTCTCAGGGATCGCATGTTTAACAAGGCCTATTGCTATTGTTGCTACAGCTTTGACAGCTTTAAGCATCGCTTTTCTTAATGATAGGTACTTGATTCTACTTCTGCTACGTTTAAGTTATAATTTCTTAATGGTTCTTACTTTTCGGTGGACATAATTTTGCCTTTCTGTTTTGCGGGGAAAAAGAAATCGAAAAGAAAAGGCTGCTGGTGTTTTCAACCCAGGAAGAGAACTTTCAGCAACAAGTCATGGACTTTTCTTTTGTGTATATTTTGACATAAATTCATATTCTAATTCGTGATTTAGCTGTAAAGGTGGCTTGATGATACGGTTGTTTGTCAAAACAACAAGAAGTTACTGCTTTAGGGTCATTTTGAAGGCCTCCTTTCCTTCGTGATTTTAGGATATTTGCTTTTGTAATTAAGAATGTTCATAGATTGAGAATGAAGTTTGTACATTGTTTGAGTGAGATGAAGCTTGGCCATTATTTGGATGTTTGTTTGTTGGTGATTGCTTCAGCCTCTATGATCACTTCATTGATTGTTCGGTTTTGTACTATAAGCGGGTCTTACGTTGTGGGACGAGCATAGATTTGATCTTTACATTCGTTTTGTTGTTAAGATATATAACAATAGCAATGAGAATACAGTTTTCTCTTCTATTATCTGGTGCTAATGGTTTACCTAACAGTTTTGCAGTTACTTTTGGTGAGAAGGTAACAAGAACTGTGAGAAAGGTTTCCCCACATTGGGCAGCAAAGATGAGGCCTCCTCACATGTGAGTTGATGTTTATTTGGCCTTGTTCATTTTCTTTTCTTCTGAATGGTGTAATTTATTCTTGCCAAACCGCTGATAATCTACAGGCCTGTTATTCGTGGTCGTCCATCAGCAAAAAAATCTGTATACATCTGTGGCCAACCTCGTGTAGTGTTCGTCTTTATATTCTCAGTCGGTAATTGAACTTTAAATCTCTCCTGGTAATCAGTATCGGTCAGTGATTTGTTGTGAGTCGTGTGACAAGTGATACCTGAATTCTGTTCTCTTTTTTTTTCAATTTCTCTCTGCAGCCAGTATTATTCTGTGGTTTACTTCTAGCAGCCTTTGGTTTGTGTTATGGGCACTTGGAATTGGCCTTCTGGGTAAGTTTGGCATTTTCATCCTGTGATTTGTGTCTACTGTTGATCTTAAGAAATTAAAGTGTATCTCTTCTTTTGCAGCAACTTTTCTTCATGCAAGTTCCAGAACGCCTAATCTGAAGGCTCGTCTGAACACTTTCCGCGAAGAATTTCGTGCAGTTTGGCGCAATTATAGCGAGCTATGATTGGCGACGAAGTTAGAAAGAGCATAGGAATGTTTGTAATTCCTGTTTTGCACCTTAAAATCCAGTTAAGCGAAGAATATTCTTTGTAAATGTTAACAAATAGTTTAGTAATTTCAATGCAAACTATGGAAGATTTGTATATTATGCTTTGTCTGTTATCATTTCTTATTATTCTTCTCTTTCTCTGCCTGTTACATTGCTTGGCTTATGACCATGTGGATATCATGATAAGCCATAGACCGTTTTCAAATTGCTTGCACCTCTCATGAGATTTGCCTCGAAAGATCACAAGTGGGGAAGAAAAAGTTCTGTCATTATTCACATATTTCATTTAGGTTGTGTTCAAAATGCGAAGAACATGATAATTTTTTCACTCGAGTCATATGATATGTTGATTAAAGTAGTGCATAACTCTGACATGCTGAATGAGCTTTGGTATGACATCAATAGCTTATGGATAGGTTGTGATTTGAAAGGGTTAACAGGTAAGTTGTGTTCTGAAAGGATTAACGTAACTTGAATGGCAAATCATGTCACAGGTGGATTATTTTGTTGCATTCATGCTATTTTGGTGTGTCAAATACGACAAAACTGAGTCGGTCTTGTATTATTAGTGCTAATGCATGCAATCGTTTAGTGGCAATGACGATGTCATGCAACTTTATGCTGTGACATGAGCTGTCAGTTCGGAGGCATGGTGAATATGTTTCTGTGGCGGATGTAGAGTTAGGGGCAGCAGGGGTCAAAAACAATCGGTTCGATTTTTGAATGGAAGTGAACCAAAAAATTGGAAATTATACTTTTCAATAATGTTAAAATCAAAATTGAACTTTGTAACAAATTGAATGTAACTAATTTGATTTGGTTTGATACGGTTGGGGTTTAAGCCAATGGTTGGGCGTGTTTGCTTCTTCCTTTAACACCCTGGTTCGGTTCCTTCTTCCCTTAACACCCAGGTTCTACCAACAGCTCTTCATTTATCTTGGGCAAGAGAGAGGATGCCTACCAGTAAGCTACACAACCGAATTTTGCTCACCCCTAGGGGCGGCAGCCATGGTAGTAACATGACTGTTCATCTGATTTCTTGTTTTCAATTGCTTTGCAGGTGTAAGTTGCAAAGTTTCTACACATTTTATAGCTTTTATGGGATTCATATTTCCACAACCTAAATATCAGTTGTACTGTTTTCTTTCTTTTGAAAACCATGTAAATCCACTCAATCTTGCCATAATAATAATCATTACTTGGTTTAGAAGCAAAAACCTACAGGAGACGGGCAGCAAAGGCTTCCTGAATCCAGTACTATCAGAAAGAGAAAGGCAAATGACAAAAATATCAGCAAGTTCAGTGACATTCTTTTATTTCTTCAATCCAGTACTATCAGAAAGAGAGAGGCAAATGACAAAAATATCAGAAAATTCAATGACATTCTTTTATTTCTTGAATCCAGTACTATTTCCGCATGACATGTATGCCTGAAAGCACCATACTTGATATACTACAGTCATCATGAATAATATTTGTTTTAATTCGAACTACTCTATACTCTCCAAAGCAGGACCAACCAAAAAGTTTCCATCTTCAAATCTTTTTGCTCTGTCACCTTGATGTTCTTGCCTTAATCACTTTATCTGAGACTATCGGTTGTCTGGGATCTCACCTGACCTGCACGAATTGGGATGATACATCCAATCAGATTATGAACTAATTCGCTCCTTCAACTACTCCAGGCTTGCTCACCTTTTCTCAACCATGACCATCGAACGAAGCTCGCAATTCCCGAATCTGCTTGCACAGTTTGAGCAAACATTTTCTTGTCAGTTCAGATATTGTTGGCAGCATTTAAACCAGACTTCATAAAGTTGCAGCTATCATTAAACCAAAAGGAAATGTTAATAAAAATATGCTTACTGTTTGCATATTTCACTCTTGACTGATGGATGGCAATCGTTCGTTAAAGCATCTAGTGTATATTGCAAGAACCTATTGTGTGTAACGATTGCAATTTCCACCTCCTGGCGACTCATCAACCTGAGCGTTATAGGTATTCTTCAAGTTAGTTTAGATTTTGTTCTTCTAATCACAAATGAATGCTGACTACAGTATGATGCTAAGTTGATCGCAAGAAAAAAGAAACTGCGGTAACCTTTTCATAAACTTTAATCCTCTGGCAGCGACTTCTTCTCCTGATTCTCTTTCGTCAGCTTTCCAGAGAACATCGTTGTTGTGTTCTATCTATAGTAAAGAAGAAACGTCTGACGATAACAATACTGATAGCAACAGAATTCAAACTCGAAAGCTTTCTCATTTAGATGAAAACATAGATTGGAAACATTACCAAAGAAAAATCAATCTGAGGGAAAAGAGACCGCTTCTCGCTTATGGTTCTCCTCTTATCACATGGATGAGCTCCCTGCAGAATTACAGCTTATAAAATTAGCTAAAGTAGTGACATGGGTGGTGGGGTTTAGGTGCTTGGAAAGTCGGAAAACACACGAATCGTTCGCGACAAAGTTCAATTGCTACAATTGGTGGGCACTTGATATCTGATGTTTCATGACCAAAGACTCCAACAGCTGTTTGCATAGCCCTGCATTTTTTAATGAACCAGGAGTTTCAGATATTGAACGCAACATTTTTCCAGGATCTAAACTTCAGGTTAACCAATACCTTGTCAAAGGGGATGTGATAACCAAATCAATCTTCCTAAGAAGTCCAGATTCCTGAACGTCGTTTCTGAGATCGGCAACCTGTTAGAATACAACAGATCATTCTAAAACATTCCGTCAGGTATAAATTTAAAAATGTCAGATTAAATCATTAAAGTTTTACCTGCTGCAAGCCTAAAGGGGAGAGCTGCGCATCAAAAAATTCAGGAGAAAACAATGCATCATGATCCTTCTCTCCAGCGACATTATGAATTGCTTGTGCATGCCTAACCTGGAAAAACGTTATTCACATGTCCAAGTTCAACAAAAAAAAAAAAAGAAGATTACTTTTTCAACAAGAAAGAGAAGAAGATGGGCATTGCGTACCAGATGAATAGTTTTAGAATGGCGTAAAGGGTATAGACATTGAACTGTCGCCATATCCGTATCCATAGCCAGCAACCAGAATGATGATATCTAAAGAAATAGCAGTATCCTTGTCACGAGCGAGTCACAGAACTGCAAGTTGCAATTTAAAGATAAAGATCATATCTTTTCATAATATCATTCCATTCTATATCTTACAATTTAAGGAATTACATAATAATTAGAGTCCTTAATAAATCAATCAAAATCTTTGATCAAGGAACAAAAACATTTATACAAACCCATATCATTCTTGGAATTATCTGGTCGAGTTCCACAAGATCAGGGGCACCACATGGTTTATTTTGCAATTATTAAAAAGTATATGATCATAAATAGCTTGAAAGTACGTAGAAAAGGATAATCTCACTTGTATGCATAATTATTGTTGTTCTAAAAGAATTTCTATCTATAATTACTACGAAACAGAAGGAAGGATGGACGCATTAATACGCATCGGTCCTCTTCCAAAACAACTGTGCAACTTACAGCCCACAGCTAGATCCAGACCATGGCTTGACAAACATATAAAAACAAAATTAGAAGAAAAAATGGACATTTATGGCTTCAATCTGACAAATCTAATTTTATAATATTTTTTTAATCACCGGGGCTGTATTGACGGATCAGGAAATTCTGGATTTTATTTTTTAAAAAAATAATTATATTTACTAGCAATGACGTGACGTAAACAGTGACGAAATCAAAGATTTTAAAATATATAAATATAATTTTTATTAATTATAAAAAATAACTAGCTTTTATATTTAAAGTTTGATATAGTATTTTTTTATTATTCTATTATTTATATAAATTTGTATATTATAATTATTAAATATTATAAATAATTGATCATTTCAAATTAAAAAGTTGATAGTTAAATTTTTGAAAATTTTATTAAAAATTATGTGCATTTATGCTTGAAGCTTACTAAATATTTATTTATAAAATTTATAAAAAATATAAAATTATTTTTAAATTTTATTTAACAGCCTAAATTTTCATATCGAATAGTATCTTAATATCATTTCATTATTATTAATTAATACAGGTTTGAAAGTGATTAATTACCTAATGAATCTTGTTGGTGCAATCTATGGTCTTAAATCTATATGAAGATGAGATTTTGATTAAGATAATTAAGGGGAAATTAATAATAATGTGTTTACAATAATTAAGCTGATTAAACCCCCTAAACATGACAATTACAAAGATGCCATCACAACTCTGATAAATAATAATAATAATAATAATAATTAATAATAAAAAAGCAAAGTATTTATAAAATCATTGTTTCATTCCATGCGTAGAGTATCTTTCAAATTACTGATCAGGATAAATACTTTTAAACTTTTTATATTTATAAAAATATTTAATTATATTTCATTGTATAATTATTTTATTCTTATTTTTAAAATCGTGTTAATTAAATACTATATTGATATTTAAATATTACCATTTTAAAATGAATGAAGTAAATAAAGAAATAATTTAATCATAATATTTCATTTCCGGTGATATTAAAGTGGAAGACTAACTACCTGTTCAGTCCGGCCGAGCCTCCGATGAGAAAAACAACAGTCAATTGGACCGCCAAACTGGTGGCGGTGACGGTTGCAAATATATAATCAAGGTTTTTGATAATGTGTTGCATGAACGGACCTTAAAGCCGCTGACTAACATGCAGAAAGAGCAAGGCAAGGCAAGGCAGGCTGCGGGCGGGCATGAGAAGAAGAGATGATTGAAGACACTGCATGTTGCAGAGGTTGTTGATAATTCAGAACCAGAATAACGTTTATTCATGGAATGGTTCTTTAGTTTAAGAAGGATATTATGGCACCTGATCCTTTTATTCCTTCTATGCCTAAACGAGATTGAGACTCAATGAATTCCATCTTCCCTTTCCTTTTCTGCTGAGATCATGCACATGGATCATGTCGAGCAAAATCATATAAACAGCTCAAACTAAAGTCCGTAATCATTATTGGATTACCTCATGTGCGCGAGCCCATCCAATTTCTCAAGCCTATTTTACCAACAATTGGACTACCTCATTTGGATTCGTAGGGTCTCATCTGATCCATTTTACTTTTAAATGTTCCTATTTGCTGTTCTTCTTTTATCCTAACACTAAGCCTCCTTACCTTTTCTCAACCATGACCATCGAACGAAGCTCGTAATTCCTGAATCTAATTGCACAGTTGGAGCAAACATTTTCTCGTTAGCACAATCATTAAACCAAAAGGAAATGTTAATAAACATACTTACTCTTTGCATATTTCACTTTTGACTGATGGATGGCAATCATTTGTTAAAGCATCCAGTGTATATTGCAAGAACCTATTGTGTGTAACAATTGCGACTTCCACCTCCTGGCGGCTCATCAACCTGGGCGTCAAAGGTATTCATTCTGACTACAGTATGATGCTAAGTTGATCGTGAGAAAAAAGAAACTGTAGTAACCTTTTCATAAACTTTAATCCTCTGGGAGCGACTTCTTCACCTGATTCTCTTTCGTCAGCTTTCCAGAGAACATCGCGGTAGGACAATTTATTCATTTTATTCATATAAATGACATGATGTGGCAAAGGAGCTGCAATGACAAGGCAAGAGAAAGAATGTAGCTGCTGGTAATTTTATTCATATAAATGACATGATGTGGCAAAGGAGCTGCAATGACAAGGCAAGAGAAAGAATGTACCTGCTGGTTTAACCGGAGGCTATAATGAAATTCCCCTCCGCCTGGGATCCCCATCCACATCCTCTGCAACCCTACCCCTATTTCCCTTATTTCATGCCAGGTTTGTTATAATTATTATTTAATAAAATATTTATTATATTATATTATAATAAAGTATATAATGATTTAGTAATTATTAGTGGAATGATTTAGTAATTATTAATTTGATTTAGTAATATTATTAAAAAATGGTATAATTAAAATGTAATGAATAAAAAAAAGTAGATGTATTTATTATGGAAAAATTATTAAAGTTATAATTGAATAATTGTGAAATTAAATTTATTAAATTTATTGATAATAATAATTATAATAAAAGTATTGTTTGAATAAAAGATTACTCAATGTAATAATATTAATATTAATATTAATTATAATTAATATTAATGTTATAATTGAATAATTGTGAAATTAAATATATTAAATTTATTGATAATAATAATTATAAAAAAAGTATTGTTTGAATAAAAGATTACTTAATGTAATAATATTAATATTAATTATAATTAATATTAACATAAAGTAATACTAATATGATTATTATTATTGTTATTATTATAATTAATATTACTCAATATTATTATAATTGTTATCATAACATTTGTTTCAATTTCATAATATTATTATAATTGTTATCATAATCATTGCACTAATAATGACACCTACTCTTTTTTCATTCATAATAAGATGAGATTTGATTAAGCAGTCTTTGATTGCTAATAATGGAAATTAAGCATGATTATGTAATCATTACGCTGACAAAATCCCCTAAACATGATAATTACACATATGCCATCACAACTCTGAGCAATTTCGGACTAGAACCAGCCATGCTATGTGTAAACTATGTGGGATGAAACCAGACCTCGATCCATTTCCGGCTAGAACCAGCCATGGCCATCCTGTCAACATTATCTTCATATTTTCATCACAGAACCAATTATTTTGAAGATATAACCCGTCAATTATGGATTACTAGATGATAAAATTCTATCAACATCACGCACAAATGCATTGCATATTCAAACTGTGATACCGGTACCGTAAATAATGTATTATGTATTGCTTGAACTGACCTTCAAGCCGCAGACTAACATGTAGAAAGAGCAAGGCAGGCGGGCATGGGAAGAAGAAATGATTGAAGTTATTGCAGGTTGCAGAGGTTGTTGATAATTCAGAACCAGAATAACTTGTATATTCATGGATATGGTTCTTTAGTTTAAGAAGGACACCTGATCCTTTGATTCAGTCTATGCTCAGATGAGTTTCAAACTGAAATGAATTCCAGTTCCTTTTCCTCTTCCTTTTCTGTGAGATCATTCACATAGATGGGCTTTCAGCCTACAAGTTCAGTTGTAGAACAGAACCATAGAAAAAGCTCAAACTAGAGTCTGTAATCATTATCAAATGAGCTCATCTGGATCCATTAGCACGGCCTGGAAAGCCCAAAACACTAAACGACAAAAAGTCATGTCGCTTTAATGGCGCGTGAATTGAAAGTTAACAGAAGAAACCTTTTCCTTATTGCTTTAATCCTTTCCTTCTGTCAGTACCTCGATATTTATTTTCATCGTCTTCTTCGTCTTCTGCACCTTCAATTTCCTTCTAAATTACGAAACTGTCCCCTACCTCCCCAAACACAGAATCTCTGAACTATTAGAAGAAATATCTTTCAATTTTGATTTGATTTTAGCTTTGATGTTATTTTTGGTGCTTTGATCTTTGGCTGATAACAGTAATAATATCAATGGAGGAGTCTTACAGTAATTTACCTACCAGTCATTTGTTAGGCTCAGTACCTGTAAGTATGTTTATATTTATATACAGCATTGCTTCTTATTCTCTTGTGGTTTGAATTCTTCCTCCTATCTTTTGTTAGGTTTAGGGTTTTATCTTGAAATAATTAAAATTCTAGTTAATTTCATTAAAATTAGCAAGTTTTTGTGAGCTTGCTGTAGAAAAGTCGGTGTAGTTCGTCCATGGTTAATCGAATAACCAGCGTTTAGATTGGCTGAGATAGATCATAATGCAGCACATTGCATAAGTTCAAAAATGAAATTTGTGGGATTTAATGGTTAAAAATGTGAGCTTTTAACATGAGTAATTTGGCTTTCTTCTGATGGCATTCTTCTGTCATTTCTTTGTAGGCTGTGGTGAGTGAAGAAAAAAGTACCGCCACCGCCACCGCCACCACCGCCACCACGGCTGCTTATGAAGGTATGAATTTTGCTTCTTTGATCTTTCTTTTTTTTTTTTTTAATTTGGATTGGTAGATGAAACATATTGTTCTTTATAGCTGTGTTTAGTTTTGTTTTAATACCTGATATATCTAAATGTGGAAAGTTATAATCTTATGAAGATTATATTGTGTACAGCTCCTGAAGCAATTATGCAAACTTTCCCACCAAATAGTAATGGAGCAGGAGGCACCAGTCGCGGCTATCAAACTCTTGGAAACCCACCTGGTATATGTGCTGTTTGTTTGTTTTCTTGTGTACTTGTTCAATTTCCATGTTAATGAGCAAAATTATAGGCTATTCAGATTTCTTGAAGTATTTTTTTTCCTTCTTAATTTTATTACTAATAAAAACACTTCTGGCACCAAGCAGGAAGGAAGTTTAGTCTTGAATGTAATCTCTTATACATATGAAATACATTAGTGAATAATTTCTTGTTCCATAAACATTTAATAGAAGCGATTATATATTCTTTTCATTTCAATTTTGCTATTTTCCTTTCCCTGGTCTATTTTTTTCAAGTGGTTGATGCTTTTAAGCTTAGGAAGTTTTGTGTGCTTTGAAAGCTATCAAATTTGTAACATCTTAAACTTTATGTGGATTAGTAACCATACTTAGTGCACCTGTGTGCATATCATATTGTCGTTGCAAATGGGGAATATTGTTTATTGGACCTTTCTTTTCCCTCTCGCCCTTTCCTGGTCAGGTAAATTTATGACATTCACATAATCGCTTCAAGAATTATCTATCATAAGTTTTTTCATTGTGTTTCACTTAGCTTTATTACTTATCTACTGTAGCAATTGAAGATTCCACTCAAAAGTAACATTTTTATGCTTCTTTTAGAAATAAGTGGAGACCCTGCTTGTTTTTGTATATGGATGGTCAAAGGAATAGATGGATTGTTGCAAATAGTATTTTGTCAAATGGGTAAAAAGGTTTGTGAAGTTTGTAAGTGGACTAAAATAGGATGCCAACTTTTCATGCAATTATTTTATTCAAGTTTTAAGTCTCAAAAGAAAGAAAATGAAATTATTTTATTTATTACATCTAGGAGTTGAAGCTATTATTCATGACATTTGTTATTTCAGAAATTTATAACGGTACACCTAGTGTTGGTTAATTTTTTATTTCTGATCTTCAGTATGTGTTTGTACTGCATGTTTAGAATCTTAACTTTTGACCATCTTTGTTGAAAATTTTTATTGATATGAGGAACTCTAGACAAGTATGGAAAGATGAAATCCCTACTGGTATATTGATGATAATAGACGGTGCGATTTGACATAATATATTGGTGATGTTTCATCTTTGTATTGTTCATCCGCATGGTACTGATTTTTTCTTATATTTAATACCTATTTTTTTTGTCCATGCAGAAGGATTTGAGCAACAATCACCAAACAATTGGAAGGGGGTATTTAATGTCTCGTCATACACACAGTATTTCAATGTGGACACCGACATTGTCATAAACAGGATGATGAGTTCCTTTTATCCTATTGGTGGAGATTTTTTCAGCAAGATTGATGCGAACCCTGATCTGTGAGTTAGGCATTTGCCCTATTTATTTTCTACCAACATCTTGAGTTAAGAAAATTTTGCATGTGTACAAAAACTTTCTTTTCAAGAGCTGCATTTATTTCTGGTATATTAAATCCAAAAAGTGAGACCTATGACAGGGGTGACTGAGGAGAAGCACTTGCAGAGTCGTAGCAGAACTGTATATAGATCAGTAGAGTTAGTACAGTAGTTGGACCTTTCTTCACTGTTACACGAACTTGGAACTCAAAAATGTGAAATAACATTACTTGAAGCCTGAATATATATTTATGATGAGTAAAGTTAATATGAGAGTATGGTTTCTACTGTTTTAGTCATCATGGGCGTCAAGTACTGCAAGGAAAGGAAGCTGGACAACAGTGAAGAAGAAAAAAACTGAGTTGTTGAGAATTGAATGTTTGTTTAGTCATGTTAGTGTCCTTCACGTTTGTAAAAGTGGGCAGTGGCATGTGGCAGAAAGAGAAACTGGATCAGAGATGGAGCTATGCATTATGTTTTGTCTTTCCTTTCCCTCCTGTGGTTTGTGTATGGAGTGTGAATAATAAATGGATCTCTTCTCTTCAAATTTTTTTTGATTAAGTGGGTTCCTTAGAGAGCATGAACCATATGTTACGTGGATCTTTTTCTTTTTTCTCATCAATCCCTTTAATAGCCACAAAAGCTGAACCCTTTTGAATGCTGGAGTTATTTCAATGTTCTAATAATTAATCTTTATCTTTTGGATGCTAATATGTGTTAAACCATGAATAAACAAAATTTAGGATAGCTGTTTCTTTGATCCCTTACTTTTTTCTCTTTTACAAGTTCTGCATTTCACTTGAGCAGTTAATGGGATCATTCATCTCGCTTTTATGATTTGCTAGATATGGGCTCATCTGGATTTCAACGACATTGGTATTTTTGGTAGCTGGTCTTGGAAATTGTGCCACCTACCTTATGCAGAAACACACTGAAAGTAGTGCTTCATGGAGCTTCGATGTTGGATATCTAAACGTGGCTGTCTTTGGTATCTACGGATATGCTATCTTGGTCCCATTGGCGTTTTACTTCTTGCTCCAGTATCTGGGAGCAAAAGCTAGCCTCATACGGTTTTGGTGCCTGTGGGGTTATTCTCTTGTCATTTTTATCCTTTGCTCTGTAAGCACCTGCCATAGCCGCTCCAGTTTAGAAGTTTGTAATTATCTTCTTTTCATATATTTTATGTCTCAACTCATTCATACCCATGGAATATTTTCAGTTTCTGTTGGTTATTCCTGTTGAGGCATTCCGGTGGATCTTTATACTTGCTGCTGGGGTCGACTCAGCTTGTTTCGTAGCTGCCAACCTCAAGTCTTATATTGAGAGCAACGATATTACAATTGTGGTGGTTTCAGCATTCTGCTTACAGCTAGCTCTGGCCATATTCATCAAGGCCTGGTTTTTTGCCTAAGTCTCTTATACTTTCCACGTGTTTTCTCGATGACATTTTCCTGGCAGAGGAAAATCCACCATATTTGTTAGTGGTTCGAGTCACCCTGTAGATTAGTTAAGAGAAAGGAGTGCGAGCAGGGAAGGAATGCCAATGTGTGGTTTCGACAAGTGATAATTGTTGTTACTAATGAACTTCATTCAATGGTTTGGATATGGTTTTGGCTTACACTTTTTAACAGGCTTTTGGCAAAACAGGTGAGTAGATCTGGTTCGAGTCAGTCTCCAACTTCTTTGGGTACAGAACTATAACTTTATTTTAAGCTTGGATTTTTGCTTACTCTCGAACCTGGATGTGTATATATATGCACTGGCCGTTGATGTTTACAATTATTTTCATTTAATACTATTCATTGATCTAGACAGCAGCTGCATTAGTTTCCTGGTCAACGGAAAGCACATACTATCACCCTGGTTTTTCTATGAAGACTCGTCCATGTTTTTGTCAGGTTTTGCATATTTCACATGCTAGATGGCAGCATGAGAAGCCTGACCCATGAACTTAATAATGCATTTGACATGTCTAGCACTAAATAATGCATTTGGCATGTCTAGCATGCCTTGCGAACACGTACAAATCTGACTATAGTAAGATTATTTGAAATTATGTATGAGAAAATGATTATTTATATTGATCTTATATCATGTCTATAAGTCAATTATTATACTTTAATAATTTTCTCTTCCTTTCCCCTTCCCACTCTTTTGATATCATTAACTATGACCTAATCTCTTATTAGATTGTCTTCTGTTTCATTGTTAAGAGATGCTACATACTTTTTAGTTTCTCTCTGTATTTTAAGTGTTATGAATGCAAACAAACACTTCCATGTATACATTAGGTGTCTATCTGTTACATTATAAGCAAATTGAGGTATCAAAATGACAAAACGTATAGATGTATTATCCATATCGTTGATTGTATAATAATGTATTCATTACTTGTTGGCAGGTCACAGAGCTGATGTTTGATATAGTTTTATGAAAAGCAACTCTTCTTTTGACAAAAATTGATGCATTTTATATGAATGATGATTATATCAGCACAGCAGGAATTGTCTCATATTACAAATGATGGGTAGCCTCTGTTTCTCCCATTAATCTTAATATAATAATTACAATTGACTTTACGTTCCATCTCAAGGGCCACAAAAAGTACTTTCTGCAAAGGTGAAGGTGTGAATTTTCGCATACAAATTTCATGATTTTTTTATTTATTTTTATACAAATATATTCTTTTTCTTGATTTGATATAAAAATAAAAAATAAAAATAATTAATTTAAAATACTGACATCAAATAAATCCAGAGGTACATACATATTCCTGTGCCGTCTGCAGCAAGCAATGAATGATTCAGCACTAACTGTGCCATAAAATATGGAAATGATGCCAAGTGTCTGCAAGTTAGATGATAGGGTGTGAGACCAAAATCGAACCCACAAAATGAAAAAGAAAAAAAAAAGCAGCTTTAACTTAACGATTCATTATCTTTTGAATTTTGAAGTGAAAACTGTTGTAATAATAATGCTAAAACGACAAGAGTACGTCTGTGATTGATCTCCAATCACCACACCCTCAAATTAAAATAAATAAATAAATAAAATATCAATAACACGAATATCACATTCCAAAAATCATTTTCACCATCAATGTTTATTTTTATTTATTTATTTATTTTCAATAAAATAAAATAAAGAACTAATGGAGTTACTTGTGATAAAAAGGTGGACAATATGAATATCTTCCGGTCTACTATAAAAACACGATATTATCTTATATCAGATTATTTTATTCTTATTTATTTTTTAAAAATAAATTGAATTATTCATCTTGTTTGAACTCATTTTTCAAATACTTTGAAAGAATTTTTATTTTATTTCTGTATGGTTTTCTAAATGAATTTACTGCTTTTTTATATTTCAAAATCCGGGGATGGATCCGAAACATATATGTGTGTGGTAATAATCGATTAGGTAGCATGTCGCACACATGGTGTTGGCTTGTGGTCTGATTTGTATTTTGCTTAGGGGATGTCCCTTTCCACTTTCCATGGCTTACGAGTGGCACTCACTGATGTCACTCCTCCATCCCTTCATTTCTGTTCAAGCAATTCTTCACCCCATCTTCAAATTTGAAGCAATGATTCCATCAACTTTCTCCCATCAAATCAAAATTTTCAACCTCCAATATACATTCACTAAATTACCCTTTTTGGTAATAATTTTTAAAAAGTATAAATACATCCAAAATAAATTTAAAAAGAAATTGATATGATCGTATTTACCCTGTTCATATAACGTAACTTTTTTGAATTGTATCAATTTTAAGGATTAAAAAAGTACATTCTTATCACTTTTATGATAAACATCGAAATATATATATATAAGCACAATCATATATCATATACAAATTACATTTAGAAAAAATAACTAAAATTATAAATGATATAATAATAATAATAAAAAGAGAAATCGAACACAACCATACATGAATGAATGTATATAAATTGTGAAGAAATTCATGGCGTGAAGAGGATAAATAGTTTTAAACTATGAAAAAGGGGTTTCCAAATCCATGATAGTTTTGCCAATTCTGTCAAACGTTGCGTGCTCCATTTTCTCTTCCTAGATGTTGTAATTTCGTTGGTTTTAACATGTCTTGCTGTTGGATTTGGCTCTGGTTTTTCCTGACCATACAATATATATATATATATATACTTTGACCTGTAATTTTCTCTTCAAACTGTAGTTTTTGGTTGTATTTTGACATTTCTATGACAACAACGTTAAAAACAAATACATGCATTTTTTTTACATCACATTTTAAATGGTCCTCAGCAAACAACATGGATGTAAGGTTTATATTACTTTGTCTTTTCTCTCTACAAATGATAATTTAATATCCATTCCGCTCTTTCATCTTTTCTCGATATTTATATCAAAATGATATTTTTAAAATAGTTATAATTTAAAAATAACTCAAACAAATTATATTTATTTAAACCTGATTTTATTCCTAGTGATGTAAAATAATAAAAAAAATGTAATTTATAACTTTAAATAATATTATTTTTAACATATATATATATATATATCAAATAATTTAATTTATATATGTGAAAATATAAATCCAGGGTTAGATATTACTATCTAAATCCACGTGCATGGAAATAGGAATAGAAGCTCGAACGTGTCGTCGCGAATTATTTCTGGGCCATTGATGGGTATCGCGAAAGGGAATAAACCAGTCAGTAGCAGAGCCTATGATTAGAGACCATGTGTCCCGTCTTAATATGTTTATACGACAAGGCAACACACTTATCTATTATTGATCCGCATCTAGAACAATCCATTTAGTTTATTATCCTAATCTCCTTTTCGTTTCTTTTTATTATCCATTAATCACATAAATTATAGGTATATTAGAACATAATAATAATAATGAATTTATAAGTATTTATATTATATATAAAAAATATTAATGAAAAACAATTTAATTTAATTTAATTTAATATCAAATATATATTAATAACTAACATTAAATATTTATATAATAAATTTTATTACTATTGTTAACCTATTATCTAATTACCTTCCACCATTTATTTATATTATTATAAATATAAAGTGTAATGAAATTTGATAGTAATAATAATAATCATTAATATTGAATTATTAGTAATTTATTATTTCATGTTAAATAAATTTAATTATAAATATTAATAAATAAATTAAAATTTAATTGCTCTCGATTATAATAATTTTTTTACATTATTTTGATATAATAATAATAATAATGAATTTATAAATATTCATATTATATATAAAATATTAATTAAAAATAATTCAATGATAAGTATTCATATGAATAATAATTAAAAATAATAACAATTATGATTATAACTAATAATAATAATAATAATAATAATAAATTATTTATAATAATAATAATTATTACATTTCAAATATTATAATTATTTGTAATAGTATTATTATTTATAAGTATTATTTATGTGAATATTTATTTTTTGTAATAATTATTATTTATATGAATATTTATTATTATTATTATTTATATGAATATTTATTTTTTATAATAATTATTATTTATCTGAATATTTATTATTATTATTATTATTATTAGTATTATATAATTTATTACATCATCTTTTGAAAGGGTAAAATTGAAAATTCATTGTTATTAACTACGACGATTCTAAACTCTTTTTTAGTATATATATAATATATAATCACCTCCTTAATATCAATTATGTTTTTTGCACTAGCAATTGCGATCGATTTACTCATATATTTCCTCAATAAATTTTCATAAATATATTTTAGATTTAATTAGATATTTAACATTTTTTATTACCCTTTAGAATTCTATTATAAATTAAATATTAACAATCTTATAATAATTTATTTATTTTTAATCAAACTATCAAATCTTATTTTTTCTTAAAAAAAGGCATGGTTTGAATCATAACATTCTTGAATTTGAAATGATATTTGTAGCAAAAAAAATGAATATGTATTTTTATTTGATAAGTTTTTTAATTTTTTATTACAAAAATCATAATAAATCATATTCAATTTAATATTTAAATAAATTATTATCATAAAATAATATAATTAATTATATTCATTGATTTTAATTCATATCAAAATCTATATAATCTAAGAATATCTAGTAAATAATATTTCATCTATCCTATAAAAATAAATTTACTTTTAATTTTAACAATACTAAAAAATATTAATTATTTTACTCATAAATTTAAATATATAATTTCTATTATACCATTTGTTTTAATTATGAAAAATCATATATAATAAAAATTTAATATATTAATTATTTTATTAAAAAAATAATTTATAATTTAAGATAATTAAAATATATATATTTGTGTGAGAGGAAGAGAGTAGTATGGTTTTCTGAAACTTTATGAAATTTTACACCTCAAATAAATAAAAATAATAATAAACTATTTAATAATGGGTTTAATATAAAGTACAATGATTATACATGTATTGGACCGGCAATCTGACAGCACAGCGGAAAGACACGTGTACGCTAGTGAAGCGGCTGCGGCATCCTATGATTAAAAGAGAGAATCTTTATGGGTGGTTTAGATATTTCTGATTTAAAAATACTTTTTCTATAAATTTATTTATTTTTCGCCACCTTTTTTCACGATAAAGTGTTACTTTTTTTTTTTATAAAAATGACGTAATTAATTTTTAAATATATGCTTTTATTTTAAATTTTATTTAACGAAAATCTATATTTATGAAGATTATTCGTATTACTAAAATATACTTTTTTTATAATCTTTTATTTATTTTAAATTATTACGAACAAATGTTAATTAAAATAATTCTAATTTTAAATCCAAATTATTTAATATTGATTAAAAATATGTAAAAAAATATATATCATTTCAACTGCGTAATAATCCTATTTCATTAGTATGTATGAAAATTAATAATAAATCTATTAATTCAAAAAAATACATTTATAAGAGTATAAAAATAAAAAAATTAAAAATAAATTGAAAAATTCTTATAAATGAAATTATTGGAGTTATCTCATTTTAAATTTTAAATTTTTATTACTCCTCTTATTCTAAAAAGTAATATTATTGAAATTAAAAAAATAAATAAACACTTATCAAATATTCAAAATACTTAATTAAATATATTTAATAATATGATTTGTTTAAAAATTATTAAAATTATATTAATAATTAAAAAATATTATTGATTTTTAATTTTTAATAATTTAGATGAATATTTTAATTTAATAGGTTTAATTGAATAAATTAAAATTAAGAAATTAGCCAATTACCAACTCTCCAATTTTATAAGCAGAAGCAGCTTTTGACGTGTCAATCTTCTTTTGGACCCTTATGAATACTTCACAAGCTCTGTATATAAAACGACAAAATAAGGCCCCGTTTTGTCTTCGTTTCATTTCCTGTGACCCTGTCGCGTCTATTTCCATCTCTTCTTCGCCCTCATACGCGCCACCACATCTTCCCTTCTCTTTTCCTTTATTATCTCGAGCTCCATCACCATTCCCACCTCATTAGTTTCACTTTCTCTCTTTCGTTCCCGAGTCGCCTCATACTCCATCAAGTTGACTCGGTTTTTTCTTTTTCTCTCTCTTTTCTGAGCTCCAATCTTAGCCATGAATGGTGGCATGGATCGGTCTCGTGCTTTTGTCAAAGACGTTAAGCGTCTAGTTATCAAGGTTTGTTAACTCTAACTGCCCATTTCCATTTTTGATAACAAAGTTTCGATCTTTGGTTTTAAAGATTCGATTTTTCTGTTTTTGACTTTGTCAGTTTGGAAATGATGACATCACTTTTGTTTATTTCTTTCTCAAGAACATTATTGTCTCTCGATAAAAATGGAAATCAGAAATGTTGAATATTGGGTTATGTTTCTGAGGTTGCATTAACGCTGTTTTTTTTTTCAATGAAAGGTTGGCACTGCTGTTGTGACTAGAAGTGATGGGAGATTGGCTCTGGGGAGGTTAGGAGCCTTCTGTGAGCAGGTAATGATGCTTTTCAAATTTTGATTGAATGTCCAGGCTAATAATTTACTTAATCTTTTGTCCTTTTACTTGATCTAAACTATATTGATTTAATTTAATTTTACAGGTTAAAGAGCTCAACTCTCAGGGATATGAAGTCATTGTGGTGTCATCAGGAGCTGTTGGTCTTGGTCGCCAGAGGCTTAGATACCGCAAATTGGTCAATAGCAGGCTTGTTCCTTTTCCCCAATTTTCATTTGATTTAACTTGGTGGAATTCATCTTGTTCTTTTGTGTTTTATGGTGAAAATGAAGCTTTGGACTTAAGCTTCAAAGACTGATGGGTTTATTCTATTTTGTCATATACTAAAAATATTTTGTTGAAATTGCAGCTTTGCTGATCTCCAAAAGCCTCAAGGTGAGATTGATGGAAAGGCATGCGCAGCTGTTGGGCAGAACAGTCTCATGGCTCTCTATGACACCATGTTTAGTCAGGTGATTTTCACTTTTTTTGTTTTATCTGAACTGAATTTCTGCTTGATGTTTGTTTCTTATTGTCATTTTTTTTTTGAACCTTTTCGTTGATTATAAATGATATTTTGATCCTTAAAAATGATTATTTCCCCACTAACTTGATCCTGATTTATTGTTTTTGTTGGTGCAGCTAGATGTGACATCAGCACAACTTCTAGTGACTGATAATGATTTTAGAGATAAATATTTCAGAAAGCAACTTAATGAAACTGTGGAGTCACTGTTATCATTGAAGGTTGTTCCTATTTTTAACGAAAATGATGCAGTCAGTACCAGGAGAGCTCCATATGAGGTATGTGGTGAACCATTGTTGGCTTTATTCATTGCAGATCTCAACTGTTGCTTATATCTCTTCTTTTCGGTTTATGTTTTCCAGGTGTTCATATATGTGCGTCTGTGGAAAAATATAGTTCTTCCGAATTTAACTATAATCTTAGGACACACGTTGAACCATTTTGAAAAACCTTAAATTGATGGCCAAATTCTCTGTTTAAAGCTAACACAGTAATCTTAAAGTTAAAAGTTTTTGAAGAGCTTTACTCTGAAAACAACTTCTCTCTTGTTTTGTTTCCTCCAAATATTAATTTTTTACCTCCTCTCGTTTATAAGTTTATGCACTGTGTGGTGTTTACTGAACCAGGCTAACTCATGGATTTTCTACCTCCTGTTCAAGCATATTTTTGGTTCTTTAGAAAATAAAAATGTTTGCCATATCAATTCGGTGTCCTTGATTTTGTTGATTTTTTTTACCTGGTCTATAATCATCCTAGATTGAAGCTATTATTGTCTAATGTATTGGCTCTTCATCTGTAGTTCTGATTAAGAGATCCTTTGCAGGATGCTTCTGGCATTTTTTGGGATAATGACAGTTTATCAGCTTTACTGGCTCTGGAGCTGAAAGCTGATCTTCTTGTATTATTGAGTGATGTGGACGGTCTTTACAGTGGCCCTCCAAGTGATCCACGCTCAAAGTTAATTCATACATACATTCATGAAATACATCATGGAGAAATTACTTTTGGAGACAAGTCTAGAGTGGGAAGGGGGGGCATGACGGCCAAAGTAAAAGCTGCTGTCAGTGCAGCCTATGCTGGCATACCTGTTATCATAACAAGGTATACCTATATGCTATATTTTCATGCATGGATGAGATGAAAAAACGATGGCATTCTGTGTTTCAAAAGAAAAAATGGCATTATGCATTTGATCGCATAGAAATTCCACTGGCTGGTGCTGGGCTTAACTTACAATTGTGGCCGTACAATTGAGGCTGGAACTTTGTGAGATATCAATTGACTTTTGCTAAGGCTTATTCTGTGCTATTTGTGTCGCACTTGTATGGTGGACCTCAACTAACCTGAAGCTAAGGCTTAGTTGAGTTAAGTATTGGCAATTTTAAGTAACAATTTATCAATTCTGCTATGATATCATGCGCTTTTTATTAAGGAGTGCAAGCTTATCCTATTCCTAAGGTTCCGGTTTCATTTGCTCTTTTGTGTTGGTTCTACTGAGAGAAATGACTTTCATACCTTATTTCTCTATCATGGTAATGAATGATGGTGAATAGTTTATACTTCCCATTTTTTTTACAATTTATCCTAATGCATTGAACTGCATGTATGCGTCAGCATGGGCTTGAACCAGCTCTTTTTCCCGAGCACCTAATAATGTCTTAGTTGTCTCTTTTGAAGTGGGTTTGCTACAGGGAACATAATTAAAGTTCTTCAAGGAGAGCGTCTCGGAACCCTCTTTCATCAAGATTCACATTTATGGGTGTCAACAAAAGATGTTAGTGTGCGTGAGATGGCAATTGCTGCCAGGGATAGTTCCAGAAGGCTTCAGGTAATATTGTTTATAAATGATGGAGGGATGTTCTATGTTTATGCCTTTTTAGAATCCTTAGTTGCTGTTGAAAGTTACTTGGCTAATTTTTCTTTGTAATTTTCTAGCATACAAATGTATATTTTTATTTTCAGCAACATGATGACAGAACAATCTTGTTCTTCAGGCATTATCTTCACAAGAGAGGAAAAAAGTTCTGCTGGACATAGCTGATGCCTTAGAAGCTAATGAAAAACAAATTCAAGTTGAAAATGAAGCTGATGTTGCTGCTGCCCAACTGGCTGGACTGGAGAAATCCCTGATATCTCGTCTGGCCCTAAAGCCTGGAAAGGCAAGGCAGCACTCGTTTAATTTTCTATCTTTGTGATAATTTCTATTCAGTGTTGTTTATTTTATTTTGTCATCCGTGGTACGGCTGCTTGGCTGTTGTAGCTGTTTGACCCAATGATCAATTTGATTTGTGTTGTTCCATCAAGTCTTTGTCCTGTCCGTTTGCTTTTGGTTAACTTTTATTAACCATGGCAGATCAAAGGTCTTGCAAACTCAATTCGTGTGCTTGCAAATATGGAGGATCCAATTGGTCATGTTCTGAAGCGAACTGAGGTAACTACTTATGTTCTTTTGGTTCTCAGCAATCTGTAATATTTTCTTCAAGACCTAGATGTCTTTTCATATTGCTCATTCATTTATGTTGTTTGATGAATTTTATGCATCCAGCTTGCAGAAGGACTCCTGCTAGAGAAGACATCATCTCCTTTAGGTGTTCTGCTGATTATTTTTGAGTCTCGTCCAGATGCTCTGGTGCAGGTAGATATGCATGCATCCTCATATGCATAGTTAACTATGGCCTGGATAAGATTACTGAATTTTTGGTTCACTGTCATCTTTTACCATATAGCTTTACTATACAATCCTGGTGATCATTTTCGCTATATGTTGTCAATTCTTGGTTTTAATGCTTAACATTTCTTTGTTTTTGTTATGTTGAAACAGATAGCATCCTTAGCAATTCGAAGTGGGAATGGGCTCCTCTTGAAAGGAGGGAAGGAAGCCAAGCGGTCAAATGAAATTTTGCACAAGGTTTGGTGCTTTGGATAGATGTTTATTTCTGAAAACTGTCATTTGTTGTTATAGGCATATCAAAATTTTCAAATCATGTCTAATTTTGTCCCCCTCTTGTAAAATTTTTCAGATCATTACTACAGCACTTCCAGAAACCATTGGTTCAAGACTGATTGGACTGGTGACTTCAAGGGAGGAAATTCCTGATCTTCTCAAGGTTAGCAGCCTTCTAAACTTCTAAACTCAGTTAAATGGCATAACATGTGGATTTTGAGAATGACTCTTAGTGATAAGAAACTTACAAGCTTTTTTTTTTCTCCTAATGCTCCAGCTTGATGATGTGATTGATCTTGTGATCCCGAGAGGCAGCAATAAGCTTGTTTCTCAAATAAAGGCATCAACTAAAATTCCAGTTTTGGGTCATTCTGGTAAGATGAGTCATTATTTACAATCTTCTTAATTCAGCATGATGTCTCTATGTACAGGAAATCAAATTGTAAGTTTTGCTATGCAGATGGAATTTGTCATGTATATGTTGATAAATCTGCTAATATGGAAATGGCAAAGCGTATTGTCTTGGATGCCAAAATAGATTATCCAGCTGCATGCAATGCTATGGTATTTTTATATCATATATATGTTTTAATTAGTTCCTGAAGACTTCGCCTAGTGACAGGTGCAGACATGAATTCACATCTGTTCGTTCCCTGGTGCATTTCCTTAGTGGTTTTCTTTTCTTGTACACAGGAAACACTCCTTGTCCACAAAGATTTGGTGAAGACTGGCGGGCTTGAGGAACTTGCAGTTGATCTTCGCACTGAAGGTAGAGATTCCTTGTGTGCATCGCCATAATTTGATTGTTATATTCAGAGTGAACCTTTCATTTCTCATCTAGCGGTTTGTAACTTGGTCCAAAAAGCCTTGTGATGGGTAGCTTGATTATTGATGGAGCTTGAGATAGTCTGATGAGGTGAATCGTAGACTCTTAGAGGCACTGGGCAGAAGAGTAGATGGCATTTTGGGAAGTAAAAGGAGGAAAGGAAGAGGTAGATCCAAAAATGTTTGAAGAAGGGTCATACAATTGGATTTAGTTACCTTAAGAGGCGAATTTGTTTATCAAAATTGGACACAACACAAAAATGAGAATCCTTGTAGTTATCCCCAATTAACCTGGGATTAAGACTTAAATGAGTTGGAGTTTCAGGTGGTTAAGGATGGATTGTTAGAAGATGGGTGGTGAAATTTTCTGCAGAGGCTGCAGTAGCAATTCATGTTGGAATTCTCTAAGCTGGAGACGTCCAAAATAAGAGACTTGAGTTCTGTTGAATCTTGGAATTCCAATGACGGAACATTATCTGTTCTATCTTCTGAGATCATTAATGACTTTTTTCCTTCTGTATTTAATAGAAAAACAATGTTAGCCCATTAAATATTCATCACATAACTCAGAAAACTTGTAACTGATAGAATATCTTCCATAGGGATTGAATTCAAAGGTATTTGAGATGTGATTGACAGACTTCAATCCTTTATTGGGTGTGTTTCCATCCATCCGAAATTTAGGCTATCCTCTCTGCTATGGTTAGATTACTTCATTCAATAAAAACAAGCGTTGGAACGGAATGCTGCATTTTTCTGGTCTTACTTTGGCTTGCTTTGCAAGCAGTTTGCAGTTATACTTTTCTTTAAACTATATTTGAACTGGAAAGATGTAAAGACAAATCTACGGACTACATGAAACTTTTTAGCCCTTCCAATTTTCAGATTTTGGAACTAAGCATAACTGCAAGTTGAGGCCCCTTCAAAACTGAACCTCTGTTTCTGATTGTTTAGAAATTTCACTGGGTCGAGAGACCCTCTATCAGCAGCAACTTCAAGCCCATTTGTTTTCGAATCTGAATTTTCTGTCTTGATATCTGTCTCTATATGTTCTGTCATCATGAATGAGATGAATTTAAAACTTGAATGTAGTTGGAGACTTCTAGAATGAATGATTTGCACGTACTGAGGATGGCCAAATTTTGCTTCTTTTTCAGGTGTTAATCTTTTTGGAGGACCAAGGACTAGCAAAGAGCTTAACATTCCAGAAGTGCATTCATTTCATCATGAGTACAATTCTATGGACTGTACTGTTGAAATTGTTGATGACGTGTATGCTGCTATAGAGCATATACATGAGCACGGAAGGTACTTCCAGCCCCTTATCCACAAACAATTATGATCTTATTCATTTTTGTCTTGCCATGAATGTCTGCATGCACATTATAGTGTAGCTGTAAATGAACGTTTTCTTTTGTCTTGTTGGCAGTGCACATACCGATTGTATCATAACCGAAGATCATGAAGTTGCAGAGATTTTCTTGCGTCAAGTCGACAGGTAAGAGTGCTTCATCAAAGATGCATAGAAAAGAACTCATCATGCTCTTCATTTGTTTCCATTTATCTTCAAGTTTCTTTCAGTTATCTGAACTTTAGAATCTAAACAGGTTCCACATGGTAGTTTGTCTTTCCATCGACAATTGTGTTTCTACTCAATATAATATAGCTCATTAAAAATGGAGAAGATTTTTGACATCTGTTAAATTTTATGTTTGCAGTGCTGCGGTATTTCATAATGCAAGCACAAGATTTTCTGATGGTGCTCGATTTGGTTTAGGTGCAGAGGTAAAGTAGTGGTACACAACTATTTTTAGTAGTAACTGAGGCTCATAATTCTCATCATTGATACGCATTAATGGCTGAATAGGTTGGAATAAGTACAAGCAGGATTCATGCTCGTGGTCCTGTTGGAGTTGAAGGGCTGTTAACAACAAGATGGTATGAATATGCTTATGATCTTTTTTGTATGATTTATAACGAGAATTTGGCATAATAATTGCCAAAATCAATAGGTGTACTTGATCATGAAGCAACAGAATCACGAACCACTTTTTGGTTTTTCCATCGTCTTCTGTTCATGTTTATTCCAAAGACATGTAACCATGCATGTTTCTGCTCTGAACGTTGATTACACTCCTTCGATCGTGTCATATGCAGGATTTTACATGGTAGCGGACAGGTAGTGGATGGTGATAAGGGGGTTTGCTATACCCACAAGGACGTAACGCACACTCTATCAAATGGATTTGTGCACTCTTCGCTGATAAAAGAGCACAATTAAGGTGTTTAAGTTGCAGGCAGGCGAATGAGTTTGTACGAAAAGAAGAAAATGGTGGTGGCATTGGCATTCTATGGTTAATGAAGTTATATTCCTCCCTTTTTTTTCCAATGGTTGATATCTGGCTTTCAATGTCCCTGGTAGTTTTAGATTATCCTGTTAGTTAAGTTAATCAGTCGATCTCCCGCTGTTGCTTCTTCACATCAAATGATAATTATTGTTATTATTATTATCTACTCTTTCACATTAGGCAGAGATCATAAGTTGTTCTCATTTCTTCGAGGTTCTGGTAGTAATAATGTCAAGCAATTAGCAGTTTGTTTGTCAGGTTATTTGCTCAGGCTATAACAGATGGCTATAACTAGCTATAACTAGTAGCCATCTGTGTAAGCAAGCTCCGGCTTTTTCTACCTGTTCAAATGTCCCTCAATTCAGTACTTAAGATCTTTTGTTTTGGATTATCTACTAACAATAATCAACAATATTTATGAATGATCGAATGACCACCTCTGTTTTGGACAGCTCCGTTCCAGGCTGAATGTAAAGTATGATAATGGGTGCCTTAAGGTGTGCTGCTCCAGTTGAAGTTGTCACCTGGCAACATCTTCCATCCCATTAAATCAAAACAGATGAAGCTTCTGTCGTTTCTGATTTACAAAATGAGTAAAATAAATAACATTCAGGATTCATTTGGTTGCTCAGTCTCCCTGCCAGCTTCTTGAAACGAATGCCTTTCAGGTTGAAAGAAGTCGACATCCTGACAATAGAATCCTCTCTCTGTCAAGTCTTTGTTCTACACAGACAAAAATTGCAGTGACCAATATGAGTCCCACAAGCTGAAATGTATATTATAATAATTATGCGTTATTTACAAGAACATCTCTCAATTTTCATATAATCAATCAAATTATCTACATGTTTAAAGAATCATTAAACTAGTCCATATATAAACATGCCGTTATCTTTTATATCAGAACAATGGAAAAGATGCAATTTTCCATGAAAGAACTTATTAATTATTATAAATCTTATGAAAACCAAAATGATAATGATCATAACTTAGAGAACTATGATGATTAGTCAACATTTGCTGCAAGATTCGTAACGAATTCTTGCAGAGCTGACAGAAAACGGTGACGTTTATCACTAAAACGGAACAGAATTGACAGATAAAACAAACAGAACAGACAAAAAAGTGATGAATAAAGCGAAAGAAAATTATAAATATTAAGCCATTAAATGTGATAAATTTAAGCAAAAGAACATTCCATAAAGTTTTAAGTGAAAGATCCGTCAAATGATGGAAAGCCAAATCCAAATCCAAATCCAAATCTAAGCAGAAATCCCACTGATTTTTACTTAAAAAAATGAACCCATTTCTGTAGCTTCACAGGAAAGAGAATAGTTTGGTATTGCGGTACCTTCTCTCCTCTTTTCTTTAGTTGTTTCTTCTTTTTTTTCCCCCTTTTGGGCATTGAATGAGGGGAATCTTATAGAAAAAGAAAGAAATAAGAAAAAAAGATCAATCCTTGAAGCCCCCATTAGCCAAAGATTCAATCTTTTCTTTTGGGTGTTTTTTTTTTTGAAAGGGTGTTTATTTTTCTTTTTTGCTTTTGAAAGAAAAGGGAAGAGAGGAAGGTCTCTTTCTTTGTTTGGAAAGAGAGAAAGAAAGAGATGAAGGAGCTGTTTGGGAGTCCAGGTAGAGTGAGTGGATTGGGACTTCGAGTAGGGCAATTTGTGTTTGCAGCTGCTTCAATTGGGGTTATGGTCTCTGCTCGTGGTTTCTTCAACTCTACTGCTTTCTGGTAATTTACCATTTTGCTTTCTTTTTCGCCCTCCCTTTTTTTTTTTTTTTTTGATACTTTCATGGTTAAATTTCAGTATTTTGGTCCTAGTACATGAATTTGATACCTTTTCAACATAGTTCAGTTGAGAGTTGATGAATGATGATGATTTACCTGCAACAACTCTAGGACTAGACGCCCTTTTGATTAGTAAAGCTTTATGACTGCAAATTTGCTGTAATGAATCTGTATTAGGAATGGCTGGAATCGGATTTCAAGTTAGTAATTTCAGAGCAATGAGTGGTAGGAAAACGGCTACTTTTTGTGCTTTTGCTCGAATTGATAGACAAAATTGGTAAAAAATGGCAGGTGAAGGAACAAAAGGAAAAAAAAAAAGACAAAGAAACGATACTTTGATATTGCCCAAGGCACTCGGCAAATCGTAGTTGCAAGGTTAACATAACTTTTCGAGGCATTTGTTCTATACCCAGGTCAGAAGCTCTACGAACGCCTTGTCACGCTGCCTAGATGAGCACCTGGGCGCTTGGTGACTACACTGGTTGTGACCATATGGTTGTTAGCAGAATGATTAGAATCTAATTTTTAGGCTTGTCAGGTATAACTAAATAAATATAGTATTGCACATACCTCTTACCATCAATCTCCTTGTGAACATGATAATCTTAGATTTTTGGACCTTTGCTGTGTGTGCAATTGGCTTAATATGTTAATCCTCATTTTCCTTAATTTTGTTTCCCTGACCGTTTATAAAGTCTTGTTATGTTAATAAAGCGTTGTTATTGTTAAGCATGAAGGATAGTTTCAGTAATTCCTCAAAGATTCATTTTTTCTAGTCTGGATGCTAAAATATGTGTAAGCATAGTTGTTAAAGGCGCAAAAGCCTTTGTGCCATAAATCCTCTAAGGTAGCAAACCTCACTCTGGCACACGCCAGGGTGCTAAGGTGTGCACCTAAACTGGTCGCTGAGGCATAAAAGAAGCACACCTTTAGAAATATCGGATGGAAGTCCTTGTCTGTTTTGTTGCAGTAGGAAAAAAATGTGCATGTTCTTAACATGTATAGAGTTAAAAAATGATTATAATAAGAAAGAAGATCAAAGATAAGATGGTTCATAAACTTATAAAAAACAATAAGTTTAAACATTACTACTAGAATTTCTTAAAGATTGAAGATAAGATAGTTCATAAACTTATAAAAACCAATAAGGTTAAACATTAAAACTAGAAGTTCTTTCTCTTTTTCCTTAACCTTTGTCAACAACTTATAAAACCAAATATGTTTCAAAATTTCTCAAGCCAACCTCTTTTTGAATCTTTTTCATTTCCCTCTTGCTTATTCTGCTCATTTTTCTCTTCATCTTTTCATGCTTCTCAAACCAATAGTAATATTTCTTTTGCGGTTTCTCTTTTCATGTTAACTACACTTAATTTTGCTATTGAAATATACCGTTGCTTGATTTCAAATTGTTTGCACGGCACTATATGAAATATGAAATCAATGTTTTCTCTTTTGATTTTTTGTCATCGTTACTAGGTCTTGAATTGATAAGCAAATAGATGGCTGCTTGATTTGATATTGTTTGCATTGCACTATGTGAAATTTGATGACTAGAAACAGATTGCATTAGATGTAAATTTATGCATGCTTTAAGGATAATTGTTATTACCTCACTTCTGTCCTGTCAGTCACGTGCATGCACTTGGGCTCGAGGAGACTTCTGTGCCTTAATTCCTCTGGCAGCTTACAAAACTTTTTGTGCCGGTTCTGTTCATATTTTCTAATGAGATTTGATACTTCATATCTATGTATTTGGTGATATTGGGATTTCCGAATCTCACTGAAGACATTTTTATGCACTTGACTATCTAAATAAGTTCCCGTACAAGTTTACTTACAACGTGGTGTTTGCTTCTCATGAATGTTAGTCTGGTTATTTTACGGTTTTGAGTACATTATTTCTTATATATGGTGGCACCGCAGTTTTGACATGTGTGTATTGATTTCAGCTATTTGATCGCATCCATGGGGCTTCAAGTTCTTTGGAGTTTTGGACTCGCATGCCTTGATATGCATGCTTTAAGGTCAAAGAGAAACCTTCAAAGTCCTGTCTTAGTGAGCTTATTTGTCGTTGGTGACTGGGTAAGTATATTTCTACTGTACTTGGTTTGCTCAAATGCTTGTAATCATGAGTCGTACTATGAAGTGTGAACTAGTAAATTTAAGCTAGGAGATAATTGGATTAGTGATAGAATGGAAAAGTTACTATCATAAAAGCAATGAAAGCAAATCAACATCCAATAGCAAAATAGCGTTTTGCTTTCAATGCTTGAAGGAAAAGATAATCGTTGCATGTTAATTTCATAACCCTTGTATGTTTATTTATCTTGTATCATCTAGACTGCTAGGATTGTATTATTAATCTTTGATCATCAATGCAACTGGGGTTGGTTATTTGCTTCCTGGTAGGAGTGTCAAACTGTGAGATTTGATGGAGTAAGGCTAGATATGGATACGAGTCACATGGTTTTCAGTTTAATCTTCATTGTCCTCTGTCCATCGCAGCTGTTAGCTCTCAACTAGAAACTTTTCTATGCAAGGTGGGGCCTTGAAAATGGATTCTTGTGTGCTTTATATAATCATGAGAACTTCAATGTTCTTGTTAGGGAGATCAATGGGCATTTCTTTCTCTAGATCAGAGAAATTTAGTTACAATCTATTTGACCTTATGATATTTTACATTCCAATGCAAGCTGCATTCCTTTGCTCTTTTGGAGCTAGATTTTGATGCAAACCGTTATGCTTCTTTAAGAAGTGTCATCCCAGATGATTTTGCTGTTCATATCTGAGATGTTTTCACATGTTTATATGCAAACATAACCATTTTAAACGATGTTGTTCTGATCACTATAATTTCAGGTTACATCCATTCTATCACTTGCTGCTGCTTGTGCATCTGCTGGTGTCACAGTTTTGTACGCAAAAGATTTGCACTACTGCAAAGCACCATATCATTTCCCATGCAGCAGGTTCCAAGTCTCCATTGCCTTCGCATTTATCTCATGGTTTCTCCTTGCCATATCTTCTCATGTTATGTTTTGGCTTTTGGCCAATGTATGATTGATTATCAACATCAACCAACCACCCGGTCTGACGTGTTCTTCATTTTACCTCTGTAAATATTTGCATATTTCTTCGACATTTCCATTTTTCCCAAGAACATCAGAATCAGCCGTCCCTTTCCTCAATAGGAAGTTTCCTTCCTTACCCATCTCACAAGTTTTGTTGCTATCATATTTGAACTGCACTTTTGCCAAATCGAGTGTATTTTTCCAAACTGAATTGAGTGATGGAATGATTAAATCCTAGTTATATTCATCAATAAGAGCTTGAACTATAAATTAGAGGTTACCTGTTAAAGTACTGCTCAGTTAAACCCAACCGTCCGTTTCTTCTGGGCAGAATTTCGTCTACACATCATTGTCCAACTAGTGTACTATGAAGTTGCTACAAATTAAAGCAGACCAGCATAACACGCCAAGTTCCCTTTGTACTTGTGGCCATACATGCCATGTAAATATTAAATGGCTAGTACAGATCCAAACTAGATTTCGGCATCAAGTTCAGATTCCATTCATACTTTTGAAACCTTGTTTATTTTCCGACTTCACTCCGACACAAATTCAAACTCTAAACATCATAACATCAAGACTATGTTAGTATCAACTAAGCTACCCTCAATAGCCAGAATTCTCAAGTTCAAGACAATAAACTACTGAATTCATCACAGCAAACAGGATTCCAAGGATAACCCACTTAGGACAACCAACCAATACGACAGGGTTTCTGATATTTACATAAAAAGCCCACCTTTTGCATCCATTACCTACTACACTTTACAAATCAAAACTACTATTATCATTATTTCATTTATAAATATTATCCTTCCAAAGCCAGAAAGAAAGGACATAATGGTGGGAATATTTTCTTAAAGCAAAGATTAAACAATATGTCAGATTGCAATACTTGACCTTCCAATTTCATTTGAACTCGTCGGAAAATACTAATTTAAACGTTCGGTACATACATCACCGTCACATGGTAGGCCATGCATCTTTTTTGCCTTCTTTATTTAATATTATAGCTTTTATTTTAAAGCTCTTTAAGTCAAAGTTGCTGTTTTCGAATACATCAATGTACTGTATCATGCTCAAGTTGTTTTTCTTAATTATCATGGAGAAATTATCTAATGTAAAAGGCATTTAATTTAAAAATTTGATTCAAACCTGTATTAGTTATATATCACCATCTAATGGTGTGATCGGATTAATGAAAGACAAACGTTTTATTAATCAGAATACAAATTTATTGGCGAGAAATAGACAAATTAATGGGTAGGACCCTTTTACGTTAACGTGACAAACGGCAGTAGTCTGTTTTCTGAATTCTGCACCCACAGAAAGGCACCAATGTTTATCCATATTGGGGCCCTGACAGCCACTTCTCGATTTCTCTTCTTCATATGTCTCTGATCTTTACATTAAAGGCAATGTCTTCCAATTTTTCACGGTGATCTGCGAGCCTAATTTTGTATGAAAGTTACCATCTTCATCTATACAGAGCTCGTCTCTTTGGGTCCTCCATGTGTACATCTTTCTTTTTTGTAGTCATGATCATATTGATTTAATTTGATTCAATTTAGTATTTATTTTCCGGCAACAGCAATTAAAAACGACAATTTGCAAAAGGAGACAAAAGGCCAAGGGGGCATCGTGTGTGTCACCAGTGATTGGAATGTACAAAATGAGGAAAGGATAATGCCACCGACACTTTGGACTAGAGAAATATCTACATTATTAAGAAACAAAATCCAAACAAGATGACCAACAGCAAGCAAAGAATTTTTGCATTGATTGATAAATTACAGAAAATCTGAGGGATTGACAGTTTATTTCTATTTACATATCTAAACAACATTTCTCACACCATCACATTAATGCCCCCTCCTTGCATACAAAGACACGGTTGCAGCAGTTTGACTTGGATCGACTGACTGACTTTTACACTTGGATACTCGGAATAACGCCAAGGAAAACAAAAGAAACAAACCCATTTAAACTTACTTGATTTGCTCCAGTGAAACATATTCTACAGTCCTTCACATGACTATCTCTGGCTTCAGAATGCTTGATTTGATCTCTTTGTGAGGTAAAACCACACCCCCGTTGCTGTAAATCTCATCACATACATGGACATCCTCTCCAAGAATTGTCATGTTCTCTATACGAGCCCATTGTCCAACAGTAGAGTGCCATCCTACGATACTGCTGGATACGCAGGCATGGCTCTTGATACGAACACCACGCATCACGGTGCAACGAGATAGTCTAACTCCCGCTTCAACAACACAACCTGGACCTATAGCAACATCTGGCCCTATCAAACATCCCTCCCCAATCTTGGCAGTCTCATCTATCAGAACATTTCCCACAACATGAGGGCCTCTGGCCAACCTGGATGAAGATTTCTTCCGCAGAGAATCTAGATAGAGTCTCAGGCCAGTAATGTAATCTCTTGGCTGTCCAATGTCCATCCAAAACCCTGGAAGGACCATTGCGAAAAGTTTTTTATCTGCTGCAATTTTCGGGAAGACCTCCTTCTCAATTGAGGTGGGCTTCAGTTCAATTCTGTCTAGAACAGATGGGTTTAACAAGTAAATTCCAGCATTGATTTTGTTGCCAACAAAAATTTTTGGTTTTTCCACAAATCTCTCAACCTTCCCAGTCGATTCTTCCATAACCACAACACCGTATTTTGATGGCTCATCCACCTATTGTGTAAAATAACATCATCTCAATCGGTTGACAAAGTACATGGTTCTCACATTTATCTAAGAAATGAGTTGTATGATAGGTATGAAAGAGTTGTTACCTTGGTCACCATGATGGAAGCCTCTCCTCCGTGACTTTTGTGGAACTCTATCATTTCTTTGAGAGGGTACTCACTGATGACATCGCTGTTGAGAACAAAAAAGGGATCACCAGATTCATCAAGCAATTTGTCCCTGGCCAAAGCCAGAGGACCAGCAGTGCCGAGTGGCTCAGTCTCTTGTGAGCATGTGATTTTAATCCCTAGTTTTGCCTCAAAATCCTTCAAGAAGTTCAACATCACCTGCGAATAAATGAAGAAACACCATACGAGGGCCTTTTTTAATACAAACACCACAAGCAGACTTCACTTTAGACAAGGGAAGGAGGGTAGGATGCATCGATCTTTACCTCTGGTTGATAATTAATGGCTAAAACCACTTCAGTAACTCCAATTGCCTTGAGAGCCTCAATCTGCAAGGAGCTCAAAGTTGAGACATAACTTAGGGTAGAGGATGAAGAAAAAACACATACTACCAGCTAGTCTAAAAGATGAAACTTCTACAAGCTCCAAGGTTTTAGAAGTTGACACAAATCTCAAAGACATGGAAATCAACAATAAATTTGAAAATCTATACCTGGTGCAGGATCATAGGTTTGTTGGCAAATTCAACAAGCGGTTTTGGCACACTGAGTGTCAATGGCCTCAATCTTGTGCCAAACCCTCCAACAAGAATTAGTGCCTTCATTGTGCTACAGCTGCTCTGTTTTCCTGTAACTTTAAAAATCAGAAACTAAACAACAGAATAGAAACATCATCAACAGAAGAACTCTATCTCATCTTTATTTCTTGCACAATGAAAAAAAAGTATACTTTGCAGAAACATCTCAGTAGCTTAAGAATTTTGTCTCTTACCAGCAAACAACCCCCTTAAAACAACAGAGGAGAAACTTTTATCATGAGAAAGACAAAATTGGTTTTATCCGCTCACCATAGGTAAAAGACAGAATTTTCCATAATTATTTTTAACTTTTCAGATATTAATGTAAAAAAATTGTCATGATGTGTCACTCCAAAGAACTAAAAGACTGCAACTTTAACATTCTCCAAGATAAGAAGCCAATCAGCCAACCATTTTCCTTTTTAACTTATTCAACAGATTTCCCGTGATCTACACCTTGAAACGATACCTTCTAATAAAACAAATAAAAAAGGGATCTCGACTTTGGAATACCAGCCGGATCTGCACACAGAGTAGTAATACTTACATATAGAACGAACGGAAACACCTTAAGCTCAAGCAAGAAAAGAATTAAGGCTAATCCATTACAACAACAAAGCATATTTTGCTATTATAACCGCTGGATCTAATAATGTTTACAGACTATATACTATTGACTCGCAAAATCGTTCAAATTTCACGCAAAAGCAATTCAAACAAACAAAAAAAGGAAAAACATTATGCATAATGCTGCAATTAGCTAAACCGACAAATCAAAACCGACACCGTAATTGAAGCTTCTTCGCGCCAAAACACATGATAGAAAGCACAGATCCAGCTTAGAACTAGCAAATCACAGCCACAAATAAGCGAAACAAGTTGTCAAGAGACAAAATTACCTTAAATCTAAAGCTCCACAAGGTCTAAATACCGAATCTAATCCTAAGAAAACCCGAAATCCGAGTCGAGCCGAAACTGAAGAAACTGAGTCGACTCGGTTTTCTCTCGTTGTTCGTTACGTTGGTCAAGGAAATAGACGATGAGACGAATGATTTATACAAAACAACTGCAGATAATTTTATATTTTAAAAATTTAGGGGAACTTTCCCCTTCATTTAAGAAATTTCTATTTAATCCAAAGTAATAGACTTTCGGGGGCAAATGTGTTAATAGGTGGAAATTTCAGGGCCATTTCGTATTTTGGAAGATTTATGGGGTGGCGATAAAATAGTACTTATTTGGGCATAAGAAAAGTAAAAAGAACAATGTTATAATTTTGATAAAGTTTACATGAATGGACCACAGCGTGATGAAAATTGAAATGACCATATATGGAAGTGGGTTGTGATAAGCCATTTCGATTATTGGTGGGCACCATTTATTTTATTTTATTTTATTTTTATTTTTATTTTTTTTAATTGAATGGAAAATTTCAAAAATGCCCTTTTATTGGTTATATATGTAATAAAATTTACATTTTTAATAATGTAAATTTATTAAAAAATTCTAAACTTAGGCACTAATTGATTTTGGTCGGAATTATTATGATTTATTGAGTTTTTACATAATTCTAAAATTTAAAAATTTATATAATATAGTTTGGATTTTTTAGGTAGTGAAGCAATAAGTGTTTATGGGTAGCAGACTTTATTTATTTAGAATTTGAATTAAATTTATAAAATGTGTGAAATTAAGACTATTTTAATTATTCCTTGTATTAAGTAGTCATAAATTTTTAATGGGATAAAGTTTATATTATTAAATAAATAAAAATAAAAATAAAATAATGGCTACGTAATACAATTCATCAAATGATTTGAGTGCTGCCTGATGTTGTCACAACTCACATGATTGGTGTTTCAATAAATAAATAAATAAATTTCCGCACCATTAAAAAGTCTAAAATCTTATTGGTCGAGAGTGAAGTGGTCTGGGATTTGATTGGATCGCAGATGTAGGTGATGGTTGCTTTGTTGCGGCCGACACTACAAGGTATTATAATATTATTTTATTTTATTTTATTTTTAGGACCTTAGTAGTTCAAATTATTATACGTTTTATAAATTCAATTCCTTTTATTTTCTTAGTCAAAATTTTAGACCTCCTTTGAATTTAAATATGAAATTCTATTAAGTTTATAAATTATATGAAAAATAATTCATATTATTATCTAATATTTTTTAATGTATAGGGATTAAATTAAGTTTTAATTCCAATTCTTAAAGAATTTTAATTTCAGCATAACATATTTTATTATCTATATATATATATATATTCAATAAAATATTTTTTATTTAATTCAGAAAATTAAAAATAAAATAAATATATTTCCTAAAATATTATATAACTTAAATATTTTACTTTTATAAGATTTGAATTTTAAGTTTTAATATTTATGAGATTCCACATCTATATATTTTATATTTATCTACTTTCATTAAAATCATTAAACTTATAAATATGTTAAATCAAATAATATTTTTATCAAATATACACATTTAAAAATACATATTTTTAATAAAAAAATATATATATATATTAAAAATTTTAATAAATCAAATCAGCCATAAATCTAAACAACTATTAATCTATGTGAAAGTTGGAAAAGAAAAAAAAACATAGGGAAGAAAATCAAATTTGAAAATAATGTAAACATGAATGTTTAAAATGATATGAATCTATAGAGGTACAGCTAATCAAAGCATTAACGTGAGGTACAAACTTATTATTGCATGTCACATGCAAAAATCCTATATATATATATTCCTCTTTTTATTTTATTTTATTTTGTTGACAGTTAATTTACCAATTTGGACCAGGGAAAAGAATCCGTGGGCATGCATGCACCGAAGGTATTTGAAGTATATATGTGAAAAAGGATCACTTCCAGAAGTTGACATTATCAAAGTCCTGAATTCATCATGGATTGATTCATTCATACCTTTCATGAAATTTGACCTACCCATTTCTGATTCGACAATTTGGTATATGCCCTTTGACGATGTTTCAAGTTAGATTTCATCCATATCCCCCCCCCTACCCAGTTGGGTTATTTGGAAAGTTCCTCCAAAGGAAATTATTTTTTTAATGTAAATTATTCTATTTATTAATTTCAAAATTAAATAATTTTAGAGTTTAATTTATCTTATAATATTATTATTAATATCAAAATTGAATCTATTCATATTTTTAGAAAATTTCTTAAGTATATGAATCTTTTAATATTCAAACTAAATTATCACATCAAACATAAAATAATTATAAATACATTATATCATAATATGAATTTTGATATCCGAATATTTTTTAAAAGATAATAAAAAATTTTAATATTCAAATAAATATTTTTTTTATTATATATTAGTCATCGTGTTTATGATTCAAGAAGCAGTGTTTAAAGATTACTCAAAGTTTAGCATTTGGCCAAAGATATGCATATTATTATATCACAATATATTTATAAAAAAAAAAATCAAATATCGTGAATAATTAAAAAATCAATAAATATTTAATATTTTACATTAATTATATTTTAATTTATATATAAAAGTATAAATAAATATAATACGAGGCATAAAATAAGGCAAAACTGAGTTAGCATTGCTTTAGGTGAGAACTAATTAATGTGGCATATGCTTGAGGCCGAAGAAACCAGCCGATTCCAAAGGCGGATCCGTAGGCTAGCATTTCTTTCCATAGTATTATAAAATAAACCCATTTTTATGTTAATTAATATGTGTTAATCATTAATTATAATATAATCAATCTTCGTTAATTACACTTCAGTTCCATACACCAAATCGTTTGCCGACAAGGTGGACATGTATCGTATGGACTTTATTTTAATTATAATTATGAAATTAATCACTTAATACCGAATTATAATATTTTATGCATTCTTCCCGATTAATTTAATTCATTAATCTTAAATGTTTGTATATTTTTTTTATGTTTTTTATTAAATTAAAAATTATAAAATTAAAATACATTGTTTTTCTTAGTACTAACTATGCTATTTTTCATTCTTTTAAATTCCATTAAATTATATTATTTGATATGTTATTTTTTAAATATTTTTTAACAACTAATTTAAATATAATTATTAAACATTTAAATTTAAATATAATTATTAAACATTCTTTTAAATTGCATTAAATTATATTATTTGATATGTTATATTTTAAATATTTTTTAACAACTAATTTAAATATAATTATTAAACATTAAACATTTAAATTATAATAAATATTAATAATTATTAAGATAACTACTTAGTGCTATCATCATTAATTAATTAATTTTAATGATAATACCTTATTTAGCTACATTTCATTTCCATTGGTATCATCAGATTTAGGTCTTAAATCTAACTTAGACTACAAAGTAGGTGATGATGGAGATCTCATCTAACTTTACTATTTGGATTATATATGGATGACTCTCCAACTAATTCACATGAAAATCATATCATACATAAAATTAATTCATGATTTATTATATAAATTTAAATCATAATAATTTTTAAAAGTATACATTAACTTCAATTTATATTCATAGCATTTTTAATTTTAATTTATAATTCATTTATCTATTAATTATTTTGAATAATAATTCACCTATGTGGTAATGAAGATTTAAATTTAAATCTCTTGAATATTTTAAAAAATACTTATATCATTAAACTATAATGTAATTTATATGATTTATTTATTGATAGATAAATGGAAAAATAAACTTAGAGAAATAAATCCAGTGCATGGATATGATCCAAGTCCACATACCAAGCCAAGTAATGGGCCTCCAACAACTCAGATTGAAACGATACCGTTCGCATCAGAAACTTTACTCTGTCAAATACAACGTCGTTTCGTGTTTTTATCTCTTATTGTAGCTGCCACCACTTTCATCGCCACAAACAAGTAGTGACAGATTAATAAAACCCTAACCCTAATAAGTGAGATCTGTTAAAATTCAAGAGCGATGTCTGCCCTAGCCCAGAAGCCACTGCGATGGGGAGAGCTGGATGAGGACGATGGAGAGGATTTAGACTTCTTATTACCTCCTAAACAAGTAATTGGACCCGATGAAAACGGGATCAAGAGAGTGATAGAGTACAAATTTAACGATGAGGGTAATAAAGTAAAGATAACAACAACGACGAGAGTTAGGAAGCTGGCAAAAGCTAGGCTAAGTAAAAGTGCCGTTGAGAGAAGGAATTGGGCTAAGTTTGGGGATGCTGTTCATGAAGATGTTGGTGCCAGGCTCACCATGGTTTCTACCGAAGAGATATTGCTCGAAAGGCCTAGAGCTCCTGGTATGGTTGTTTTGGATTGTTCAATGTCTTTTCAAGTTAATTGCCTTTTGTCGGTGAAATTGCATAAGGTTTTGATCTTTTTTATTAAAAAACAAAAAGATGTGATTTTGGGGGATGTTTAATATACATAAATTGATAATTTTGATTATTGGTCGAAGAATCAGAAATGGAGGTGGTATTTCATCTAAATATTGCTGCGTCGTACCCATTTGATTTGTTAATAGTAGTGAATTAGTCAATATTTCCTCGAAGAAGCTTTAGTTGTTCTGTGAATGATCAGTAACTGCACCTAGCTCAGTAACCGCACCTAGAATTGCACTCAGTTGTTGGATTTCATGGTGAACAGAACTTTTTGTTTCGCGTTTAGGTCGTCAACATCTCTTAGACGGTTGTTTCTCATTACCTTTGTTTGCTTTAATTGTTATGCGAGCGTTTAGAGGAAAACTTTGCTCGTCTTGGAACCTTTTGGGAGATGTCAAAGGTGCCTTTTACTCCCAAAGGGATCATACATTCATGTATAAACAGTGGTTTCCCAAAAATACGCAAAATAGAAAGCATTTTCAATTGTTAGGCGGCTGCTTGATGCAAAAGGCCAGCTTGACACCAAAATATATCTGTTGCCATTCAATGGTGAACAAGACTTTTTATTTCACTTTCAGATTACCAGTGGCAGTGACATTTACGAGATTTCCTGTTTTTCAGTAGGGTTTGTTTGGTTTATCTGGTCATGGTAGCTAATTAGCCATCACCTCAGCGGCATTGCTGTTGTTTTATGTGTGGTTGGTAAGCTCATGAAAGTAGCAGCTTTTTGCTTGTGTTGAATTTTGAAAAGTATTCCTTATTCGCTTTTATGCCATCAGCTATATTGATATACTGTTTCATTTCTAGATGTTTGCTGGAAGCTTAATTTCTTGTGTATTTTGTTAAAATATTTAGTTATTAATTTGGAATTTGGTTGTTCTTAAAATTAGCTATTTTTAACATCACCAGGTACTAAAATGGAAGAAACCAAGTTACCAGGGGATAGCTTGGCCCAGTTAGGCAAAGCTGGAGCTGTCCTCATGGTATGCAGAACTTGTGGCAAGAAAGGTGACCACTGGACATCACGGTGCCCCTACAAGGATCTTG